>JAUIMM010000269.1:1005000-1100000 GCA_031769625.1 Taudactylus pleione
CGTCTCTGTGCACGGGCATGTGGGGCCAAGCATTCAGAAGCTCTCTTCTCTACCAGGCTTCGGAAACATGTGGCCACACTTTCGAGGGTGCTGAACATGAGTGACACAGAGATGGATCAGCTAGCCGATTTCCTAGGGCACGATATCCGGGTACCAGTACTACCGCCTCCCTGAAGGTACCCTGCAATTGGCCAAAATTAGCAAACTCTTTGTTGCCCTCCAGCAAGGTTGATTGGCTGACTTTAAGGGTCAAAGCCTGGAAGAGATCTCCATTGATCCCTACGGTAAGTAGCATGGATCCTCACCCAACTGGTTGTTCCATGGGCTGACAGTCTAAGGGGGATACTGTGACCGGGGATCTCTGTTTATCTCTGTATTTCCAGAACCAATCCCGCTAGCCAGTGATGAGTCTGATGATGAGCCAGAGGTGGAAGCTGGAGCAGTGCATGTGGAGGAGGGAAATGCCAGTGCAACAAAAGTGATGGAGAGGCATGCGGCCATGGCTACTAAAGGTGTGTGTCTGTCAAATCCATTGGGTGGCTTGGGCTGGCGGTGGGTTTTTTGGGTGACTGATCTCTTACCTGTCTTGCATAGGTGATTGCGTGGGTTCTAAAAAGAAACCGTGGAGCAGAAAAGAAGCAGCAGCTGTTGAGAGACACCTGATGCGATTCATCCTCTCCTGCAAGGTGCCCGGCAAAAAGGATTGTGATGCCTGCCTCGTCACTGAGAAGCAGGCTCTGAAGGCTAGGAACTGGCTGTCGGTCAAGTACTACATAAAAAAACGAATAACTGCTATCAAGCAAAAGTGTATACAGCCTGAATAAAATTTCTATTGGTCCAACCAAGGCGTCTTTGCTATTTACTTTGGTGAAACCATTAAGTGGTCATAGCAAAGGGCGTACCCACATGGTTAGGAATACCTGACTAGGTCCCGGTGAGGCATAGGGAGTACCCACATGGTTAGGAATACCTGACTAGGTCCCGGTGAGGCATATGGAGTACCCACATGGTTAGGAAAAACTGACTATTTCCCGGTGAGGCATAATGGTGTCCGGTTTCTGTCAGCAAGCTATACCGCACATGCGCGCCTGGTGATATGATATAGATACCCGCCAGCATGCACGGGTTGCTGATCAAGCTGTTTGGGCAATGGGAAGCAGGTGTCCCCACGATGGACAATCCAGTCATGGGTCCTGAAAAGGTCACAAAAACAAGTATGTGTGTGTGTGTGTGTGTATATGTGTGTGTGAGTATATATGTGCTCTTGCAATTCTATCTTTCTGGGGACTTTGGGTGGACAGCACACCAACACCGGTGATACATCTAGCACAGTGGGGACCTAAAATTAAGTCCCTGTGAGTCAAACCATTGGGGATGAAAGAGGAGGCATGTCCCTGTTACCCCACATAGCAATAGGGCATGTCCCTGAAAATCACATTTCCAAGAGTATTATGGTTGTCAGTGTGCATGCCGTGCTGAGGGTGTGTGTTTAAGAAATCTCTGACCGACAAAAAAAAAAAAAAGAAAGAACGCTTTTGGGCACTGCTGCAATACTGATTTCAACCTGTAAGTGGAGACTGGGCTCCCCGTGGCAGCAGCGAGGCTTCCCGAAAAGACTATAAAAAAATTACAAGGGTGCAGCTGCAGTGTTGCTGCGCATCCACCAGGGGGTCACCTGGGGGGCGTGTCCCCACCTTACACTCTCCCCATGTTTTAATTTCATGGGTGGCTATTTACCAAAAAATAAATAAATTTGGGGTGCAGTGGTGCTGCGCGTCTACCGGGGGGCATTTCTGCATATTACACTCTCCCCATGTTTTAATTTCATGGGTGGCTATATAAAAAAAAAAAATTGGGGTGCAGTGGCACTGCGCATCCATCGGTGGGCGTTTCTGAACCTTACACTCTCCACATGTTTTAATTTCATGGGTGGCTATTTTCTCCCCCCCAAATTTTTTTTGGGTGCAATGGTGCCATGTGTCCGCCTGGGGGGGGGGATTTCTGCACCTTACACTCTCCCCATGATTTAATTTCATGGGCGGCTATTTTTTTCCCCAATAAAAATTTTGGGGTGCAATGGTGCCACGTCTCCACCAGGGGGAGGAGGGGTCCCCTGGGGGGGGTGTTTCTCCACCTTACGCTCACCCCATGTTTTAATTTCATGGGTGGCTTTTTTTTTCCCAAAAAATTTTTTTGGGGTGCAATGGCGCCATGTGTCCACCAAGGGGGAGGAGGCGCCTGGGGGGGCATGTCCCCACCTTACACTCTCCCCATGTTTTAATTTCATGGGCGGCTATTTAAAAAATACTCCCCTCTGCGGAGGCCCCAATGAGGTCGGATCAGGGTGCACGCGTCCTGCCGGAGCTTTCAAGGCCTCGGGAAAGAGAGGGAGAAGTTGCCGCTGAAGGTGGTGCGTAGCAACGATGCCATGAAGTCTGGGGGAATTCCTCTGCTGGATTGTTAGGAGCGGGCAAGAGAGAATGCTGGGGGGTCTTCTCCCACCCGACGGGGCCCAGGCCGGGCTCCATGAGACCCATGGGGACTCTGCGAGCAAGGTGGCCTGGAGAGGGAACCAGGAGTGCGAGGGAGATACTGTGACTGAGCTGGCCCGATCAGGGAATGAGAGGGTGACCGGGGTGAGAGCCACTTCGCAGGCATGGTTCCTGGGTGGGCTGAACAGGGCGAACCTTCTCCCTCCCTTTACCAGGAGCGCGAGGGACATTCTGTGATTGAGCTGGCCCAATCAGGGAACCAGAGGGTGACCGAGGTGAAAGACCAATTGCTGGCGTGGTTCCCAGATGGGCTGAACAGGGCGAACCTTCTCCCTCCCTTTTCCAGGAGTGTGAGGGAGATACTCTGACTGAGCTGGCCCCTTCAGGGGACCAGTGGATGACCGGGGTGAGAGCCCGTTCGCAGGCGTGGTTCCCGGGTGGGCTGATTAGGGTGAACCTTCTCCCTCCCTTTACCTGGAGCGCGAGGGAGATACTGTAACAGAGCTGGCCCGATCAGGGAACCAGAGAGTGATCGAGGTGAGAGTCTTTTCGCAGGCGTGGTTCCCGGGTGGGCTGAACAAGGTGAACCTTCTCCCTCCCTTTATCAGGAGCTCGAGGTAGATACTGTGACTGAGCTGGCCCGATCAGGTGTCCAGGGTGAGAGCCCCTTCACTGGCGAGGTTCCTGGTTGGGCTGAACAGGGCGAACCTTCTCCATCACTTTACCAGGAGCGCGAGGGGGATACTGTGAGTGAGCTGGCCCAATCAGGGAACCAGAGGGTGAAAGGGGTGAGAGCCCCTTCGCAGGCGTAGTTCCCGGTTGGGCTGAACAGAGTGAACCTTCTCCCTCCCTTTACTAGGTGTGCAAGGGAGATACTTTGACTGAGATGGCCCGATCAGGGAACCAGAGGGTGACCGGGGCAGGTGTGGATCCCGGGTGGGCTGAACAGGGCGAACCTTCTCCCTCTCTTGACCAGGAGCGAGAGGGAGATACTGTGACTGAGCTGGCCTGATCAGGGAACCAGAGGGTGACCAGGATGAGAGCCCCTTCCAAGGCGTGGTTCCCGGGTGGCTGAACAGGGTAAACCTTCTCCCTCCCTTTTCCAGGAGTGTGATGGAGATACTCTGACTGAGCTGGCCCCTTCAGGGGACTAGTGGGTGACCGGGGTGAGAGCCCGTTCGCAGGCATGGTTCCCGGGTGGGCTGAATAGGGCGAACCTTCTCCCTCCCTTTTCCAGGAGCGCGAGGGAGATACTGTGACTGAGCTGGCCCGATCAGGGAACCAGAGGGTGACTGGGGTGAGAGCCCCATCACATGCGTGGTTCCCAAGATGGCTGAACAGGGCGAACCTTCTCCATCCCTCTACCAGGAGCGTGAGGGAGATACTGTTACAATGCTGGCCCCATCAGGGAACCAGAGGGTGACCGGGATGAAAGCCCCATCGCAGGTTTGGTTCCCGGGTGGGCTGGACAGGGCGAACCTTCTCCCTCCCTTTACCAGGAGCGTGAGGGAGATACTGTTACAAAGCTGGCCCGATCAGGGAACCAGATGGTGTCCAGTGTGAGAGCCCCTTCTCAGGCATTGTTCCCGGGTGGGCTGAACAGGGCAAACCTTCTCCCTCCCTTTAGCAGGAGCGCGAGGGAGATACTGTGACTGAGCTGGCCCGATCAGGGAACCAGAGGGTGACCGGGGTGAGAGCCCTTTCGCAGGCATGGTTATTGGGTTAGCTGAACAGGGCGAACCTTCTCCCTCCCTTTACCAGGAGCTCGAGGGAGATACTGTGACTGAGCTGGCCCGATCAGGGAACTAGAGGGTGACCAGGGTGTGAGCCCCTTCGCATCCCTGGTTCCCAGGTGGGCTGAACAGGTTGTACCTTCTCCATCCCTTTACCAGTAGTATGAAGGGAGATACTGTGACTGAGCTGGCCCGATCAGGGAACCAGAGGGTGACCAGGGTGAGAGCCCCTTCGCAGGCGTGGTTATCGGGTGGGCTGAATAGGGCGAAATTTCACCCTCCCTTTACCAGGAGCGCGAGGCAGATACTGTGACTGAGCTGGCCTGATCTGGGAACCAGAGGGTGACCAGGATGAGAGCCAATTCGCAAGCATTGTTCCCGGTGGGCTGAACAGGGCAAACCTTCTCCCTCCCTTTAGCAGGAGCGCGAGGGAGATACTGTGACTGAGCTGGCCCGATCAGGGAACCAGAAGGTGACCAGGGTGAGAGCCCCTTTGCAGGCGTGGTTACTGGGTGGGCTGAACAGGGCGAAATTTCTCCCTCCTTTTACCAGTAGCGCGAGGCAGATACTGTGACTGAGCTGGCCTGATCAGGGAACCAGAGGGTGACTGGGCTGAAAGCCCCATCGCAGGCGTGGTTACCGGGTGGGCTGAACAGGGTGAACTTTCTCCCTCCCTTTATCAGGAGCGTGAGGAAGATACTGTGACTGAGCTGACCCGATCAGGGACCCAGAGGGTGACCAGGGTGAGAGCCCCTTCGCAGGCGTGGTTCCCGGGAGGGCTGAACAGGGCGAACCTTCTCCCTCCCTTTACCAGGAGCTCAAGGGAGATACTGTGACTGAGCTGGCCCAATCTGGGAACCAGAGGGTGACCAGGATGAGAGCCCCTGCGCAGGCGTGGTTCCCAGGTGGGCTAAACAGGGTGAACCTTCTCCCTGCTTTTACCAGGACCGCGAGGGAGATACTGTTACTGAGCTGGCCCAATCAGGAAACCAGAGGGTGACCGGAGTGAGAACCCCATCGCAGGCGTGGTACCCGGGTGGGCTGAACAGGGCGAACCTTCTCCCTCCCTTTACCAGGAGCGTGAGGGAGATATTGTAACTGAGGTGGCCCAATCAGGGAAACAGAGGGGGACCGGGGTGAAAGCCCCTTCGCAGGCAAGGTTCCCATGTGGGCTGAACAGGGCGAATCTTCTCGCTCACTTTACCAGGAGCACGAGGGAGCTACTGTAACTGAGATGGCCTGATCCGGGAACCAGAGGGTGACCGGGGTGATAGCACCATGGCAGGCGTGGTTCCTGGGTGGGCTGAACAGGGTGAACCTTATCCCTCCCTTTACCAGGAGCGCAAGGGAGATACTGTGACTGAGCTGGCCAGATCAGGGAACCAGAGGGTGACCGGTGTGAGAGCCCCTTCACAGGCATAGTTCCGGGGTGGGCTGAACAGGGCGAACCTTATCCCCCCCTTTACCAGGAGCGCAAGGGTGATACTGTGACTGAGCTGGCACGATCAGGGAACCAGAGGGTGACCGGGGTGAAAGTCCCATCACAGGCATGGTTCACGGGTGGGCTGAACAGTCGAGGCGTCCCTGCTCGGGCTCCAGGAGAGCATAGGAGATTCTGCAAGTGACGCATCCCCGCCACGGCTCCGGGAGGGCATGGGAGATTCTGCGAGGGAGGCAGTCTGGCCAGGGCTCCAGGAGAGCATTGGAGTTTCTGCGAGGGATGCATCCTGGCCAGGGCTCCCGGAGAGCATTTGGAGATTCTGCGAGCAATGCAGCCTGGCCATAGCTCCAGGAGAATATGGGAGATTCTGTGAGCGTGGCGTCCCTGCCCAGGCTCCAGTAGCAGGCAAGGTTCCCATGTGGGATGAACTGGGCGAACCTTCTCACTCACTTTACCAGGAGCACGAGGGAGATACTGTGACTGAGATGGCCCGATCCGGGAACCAGAGGGTGAATGTGGTGAAAGCACCATGGCAGGCGTGGTTCCTGTTTGGGCTGAACAGGGCGAACCTTATCCCTCTATTTACAAGGAGCGCAAGGTAGATACTGTGACTGAGCTGGCCCAATCAGTTAATCAGAGGGTGACCGGTGTGAGATCCTCTTCGCAGGCATGGTTCCTGGGTAGTCTGAACAGGGCGAAACTTCTCCCTTCCTTTACCAGGTGCGCGAGGGAGATACTGTGACTGAGCTGGCCCGATCAGGGAACCAGAGGGTGTCCAGGGTGATAGCACCTTCGCAGGCGTGGTTCCCAGTAGGCCTGAACAGGGCGAACCTTCTCCTTCCCTTTACCAGGAGCGTGAGGGAGATACTGTGACTGAGCTGGCCAGATCAGGGAACCAGAGGGTGACCGGGGTGAGAGCCCTATCGCAGGCATGGTTCCCGGGTGGGCTGAACAGGGCGAACCTTCTCCCTCCCTTGACCAGGAGTGCAAAGGAGATACTGTGACTGAGTTGGCCCGATCAGGGAACCAGAGGGTGACAGGGGTGAGAGCCCCTTTGCAGGAATGGTTCCCGGGTGGGCTAAACAGGGCGAACCTTGTCCCTTCCTTTACCAGGAGCATGAGGGAGATACTGTGACTGAGCTGGCCCGATCAGGGAACCAGAGGGTAACCAGGGTGAGAGCCCCTTCACAGGTGTGGTTCCCGGGTGGGATGAACAGGGTGAACCTTCTCCCTCCCTTTACCAGGAGTGCAAGGGACATTCTGTGACTGAGCTGGCCCGATCTGGGAACCAAAGGGTGACCAGGATGAGAGCCCCTTCGCAGGCGTGGTTCCCGGGTGGGCTGAACAGGGTGAACCTTCTCCCTGCTTTTACCAGGACCGCGTGGGAGATACTGTGACTGAGCTGGCCCGATCAGGAAACCATAGGGTGACCGGAGTGAGAACCCCTTCGCAGGCATGGTACCCGGGTGGGCTGAACAGGGCGAACCTTCTCCCTCCCTTTACCAGGAGCGTGAGGGAGATACTGTAACGGAGGTGGCCCGATCAGGGAAACAGAAGGGGACCGGGGTGAAAGCCCCATCGCAGGCAAGGTTCCCATGTGGGCTGAACAGGGCGAACCTTCTCGCTCACTTTACCAGGAGCACGAGGGAGCTACTGTAACTGAGATGGCCCGATCCGGGAACCAGAGGGTGACCAGGGCGAAAGCACCATGGCAGGCATGGTTCCTGGGTGGGCTGAACAGGGCGAACCTTCTCCCTCCCTTTACCAGGAGCGCAAGGGAGATACTGTGACTGAGCAGGCCCAATCAGGGAACCAGAGGGTGACCGGTGTGAGAGCCCCTTCACAGGCGTAGTTCCTGGGTGGGCTGAACAGGGCAAACCTTATCCCCCCCGTTACCAGGAGCACAAGGGAGATGCTGTGACTGAGCTGGCACAATCAGGGAACCAGAGTGTGACCGGGGTGAAAGTCCCATCGCAGGCATGGTTCACGGGTGGGCAGAGCAGGCGAGGCATCCCTGCTCGGGCTCCAGGAGAGCATAGGAGATTCTGCGAGTGACGTAGCCCCGCCATGGCTCTGGGACGGCATGGGAGATTCTGCGAGGGAGGCAGTCTGGCCAGGGCTCCAGGAGAGCAATGGAGTTTCTCACAGGGAGGTGTCCGGGCCAGGGCTCCAGGAGAGCATGGGAGATTCTGCGAGCAATGCAGCCTGGCCATAGCTCCAGGAGAATATGGGAGATTCTGTGAGCGTGGCGTCCGTGCCCGGGCTCCAGTAGCAGGCAAGGTTCCCGTGTGGGATGAACAGGGCGATCCTTCTCGCTCACTTTACCAGGAGCACGAGGGAGATACTGTGACTGAGATGGCCCGATCCGGGAACCAGAGGGTGAATGGGGTGAAAGCACCATGGCAGGCGTGGTTCCTGGGTGGGCTGAACAGGGTGAACCTTATCCCTCCATTTACCAGGAGCACAAGGGAGATACTGTGACCGAGCTGGCCCAATCAGTTAATCAGAGGGTGACCGGGGTGAGAGCCACTTCGCAGGAATGGTTCCTGGGTAGTCTGAACAGGGCAAAACTTCTCCCTTCCTTTACCTGGAGCGCGAGGGAGATACTGTGACTGAGCTGGCCCGATCAGGTGTCCAGGGTGAGAGACCCTTCACAGGCGAGGTTCCTTGGTGGGCTGAACAGGGTGAACCTTCTCCCTCACTTTACCAGGAGTGCGAGGGACATACTGTGAGTGAGCTGGCCCGATCAGGGAACCAGAGGGTGAAAGGGGAGATAGCCCCTTCGCAGGCGTAGTTCCCGGTTGGGCTGAACAGAGCGAACCTTCTCCCTCGCTTTACCAGGTGTGCGAGGGAGATACTGTGACTGAGATGGCCCGATCAGGGAACCAGAGGGTGACCGGGGTGAGAACCCCTTCGCAGGCGTGGATCCCGGGTGGGCTGAACAGGGCGAACATTCTCCCTCTCTTGACCAGGAGCGCAAGGGAGATACTGTGACTGAGCTGGCCTGACAGGGATCCAGAGGGTGACCGGGATGAGAGCCCCTTTCAAGGCGTGGTTCCCAGGTGGCTGAACAGGGCGAACCTTCTCCATCTCTTGACCAGGAGCGTGAGGGAGATACTGTGACTGAGCTGGCCTGATCAGGGAACCAGAGGGTGACTGGGGTGAGAGCCCCATCACATGAGTGGTTCACAAGATGGCTGAACAGGGTGAACCTTCTCCATCCCTTTACCAGGAGCGTGAGGGAGATACTGTAACAAAGCTGGCCCCATCAGGGAAACAGAGGGTGACCGGGGTGAAAGCCCCATCGCAGGTGTGGTTCCCGGGTGGGCTGAACGGGGCGAACCTTCTCCCTCCCTTTACCAGGAGCGCAACGGAGATACTATGACTGAGCTGGCCCGATCAGGGAACCAGAGGGTGTCCAGTGTGAGAGCCCCTTCGCAGGTGTTGTTCCCGGGTGGGCTGAACAGGGTGAACCTTCTCCCTCCCTTTAGCAGGAGCGCGAGGGAGATACTGTGACTGAGCTGGCCTGATCAGGGAACCAGAGGGTGACCGGGGTGAGAGCCCCTTCGCAGGCATGATTCCCAGGTGAGCTGAACAGGGCGAACCTTCTCCCTCCCTTTACCAGGAGCGTGAGGGAGATACTGTGACTGAGCTGGCCCGATCAGGGAACCAGAGGGTGACCAGGGTGAGAGCCCCTTCGCAGGCGTGGTTACCGGGTGGGATGAACAGATCGAACCTTCTCCCTCCCTTTACCTGGAGCGCTAGGCAGATACTGTGACTGAGCTGGCCTGATAAGGGAACCAGAGGGTGACTGGGGTGAAAGCCCCATCACAGGCATGGTTAACCGGTGGGCTAAACAGGGTGAACCTTCTCCCTCCCTTTACCAGGAGTGCGAGGAAGATACTGTGACTGAGCTGACCAGATCAGGGAACCAGAGGGTGACCAGGGTGAGAGCCCCTTCACAGGCGTGGTTCCCGGGAGGGCTGAACAGGGCGAACCTTTTCCCTCCCTTTACCAGGAGTGCAAGGGAGATACTGTGACTGAGCTGGCCCGATCTGGGAACCAGAGGGTGACCAGGGTGAGAGCCCCTTCGCAGTTGTGGTTCCCAGGTGGGCTGAACAGGGTGAACCTTCTCCCTGCTTTTACCAGGACCGCGAGAAAGATACTGTGACTGAGCTGGCCCGATCAGGGAACCAGAGGGTGACTGGGGTGAAAGCCCCTTCACAGGCGTGGTTCCAATGTGGGCTGAACAGGGCGAACCTTATCCCCCCCTTTACCAGTAGTGCAAGGGAGATACTGTGACTGAGCTGGCATGAACAGGGAATCAGAGGGTGACCGGGGTGAAAGTCCCATTGCAGGAATGGTTCACGGGTGGGCTGAACAGGCGAGGCGTCCCTGCACGGGCTCCAGGAGAGCATTGGAGATTCTACGAGCGAGGCGTCCCTGCCCGGGCTCCAGGAGAGCATAGGAGATTCTGCAATTGACTCAGCCCGGCTTTGGCTCCAGGAGAGCATGGGAGATTCTGCAAGGGAGGCAGTCTAGCCAGGGCTCCAGGAGAGCATTGGAGTTTCTGCGAAGGAGGCATCCTGGCCAGGGCTCCAGGAGAACATGGGAGATTCTGAGAGCAATGCAGCCCGGCCAGGGCTCCAGGAGAATATGGGAGATTCTGTGAGTGTTGAGTCCTTGCCCGGGCTCCAGGAGAGCATTGGAGATTCTGTGAGTGAGGCATCACTGCCCAAGTTCCAGGAGAGCATGGGAGATTCTGCGAGGGGTTCATCCTGGCCAGGGCTGCAGGAGAGCATGAGAGATTCTGCGAGCGAGGTGTCCTTGCCCGGGCTCAAGGAGAGCATGGGAGATTCTGCGAGGGAGGCATCCTGGCCAGGGCTCCAGGAGAGCATGGGAGATTCTGCGAGCAATGTAGCCTGGCCAGGGCTGCAGGAGAGCAATGGAGATTCTGTGAGTGACGCGTCCCTGCCCGAGCTCCAGGAGAGTATGGGAGATTCTGTGAGCGACACAGCCTAGCCAGGGCAACAGGAGAGCATTGGAGATTCTGCGAGGGAGGTGTCCCAGCCAGGGCTCCAGGAGAGCATGGGAGATTCTGTGAGTGAGGCTTCCCGGCCAGTACTCCAGGAGAGCATGAGAGATTCTGCGAACGGGGCACCCCGGCCAGGGCTCCAGGAGAGCATGGGAGATTCTGCAAGAGAGGCGTCCTGGTCAAGTCTCCAGGAGAGCATGGGAGATTCTGCGAGGGATGCTTCCCGGCCAGGGCTCCAGGAGAGCATGGGAGATTCTGCGAGTGAGGCAGCCAGGCCAGGGCTCTAGGAGAGCATGGGAGATTCTGCAAGCGACGCAGCCAAGCCAGGGATCCTTTAGAACATGGGAGATTCTGCGAGGGACGCATCACTGCCCGGGCTCCAGGAGAGCATGGGAGATTCTGCGAGCGAGGCGTCCCTGGCCAGTGCTCCAGAAGAGCATGGGAGATTCTGCGAGGGAGGCGTCCTGGCCAAGGCTCCAGGAGAGCATGGGAAATTCTTTGAGCAACGCAGCCTGGCCAGGGCTCCAGGAGAGTATCTGAGATTCTTTGAGCTTGGCGTCCCTGGCCAGACTCCAGGAGAGCATGGGAGATTCTGTGAGTGAGGCGTCCCTGCACGGGCTCCAGGAGAGCATGGGAGATTCTGTGAACGAGGTGTCCCTTCCCGCGCTCCAGTAGAGCATTGGAGATTCTTCAAGCGGGGCGTCCAGGTCAGGGCTCCAGGAGAGCATGGGAGATTCTGCGAAAAAGTAATCCCAGCCAGGGCTCCAGGAGAGCATGGGAAATTCTGCGAGCGAGTCATCCCTGCCAGGGCTCCAGGAAAGCATGGACATGTTGTGACCGAGGCATCCCAGCCATGGCTCCAGGACAGCATGGATATGTTGTGAGCGAGGCGTCCCTGCCATGGCTCCAGGAGAGCATGCATATGTTGTGAGTGAGGCATCCCAGCCTGGGCTCCAGGAGAGCATGGAAGATACTGGGAGTGAGGCGTCCCTGCCAGGGCTCCAGGAGAGCAAGGACATGTTGTGAGCGAGGTGTCCCATCCAGGCCTCCAGGAGAGCATGGACATGTTGTGAGCAAGGCATCCCAGCCAGGGCTCCAGGAGAGCTTGGGAGATTCTGCGAGTGAGGCGTCCCAGCCAGGGCTCCAGGAGAGCATGGAAATGATGTGAGCAAGGATCCTGGAGAGTATGGGAGATTCTGTGAGCGAGGTGTCCCAGCCAGGGCTCCAGGAGAGCCTGGACATGTTGAGAGCGAGGCGTCCCAGCCAGGGCTCCAGGAGAGCATTGGAGATTCTTCGAGCAAGGCGTCCCAGCCAAGGCTCCTGGAGAGCATGGGAGATTCTGCAAGTGAGGCAACCCTGCCAGGGCTCCAGGAGAGCATGGACATATTGTGAGCGAGGTGTCCCAGCCAGGGCTCCAGGAGAGCATGGAAGATTCTGCGAGCGAGGCATCCCAGCCAGGGCTCCAGGAGAGCATGGACATGTTGTGAGCGAGGCGTCCCATCCAGGGCTCCAGAAGAGCAAGAAAATGTTGCGAGCAAGGCGTCCCAGCCAGGGCTCCATGAGCGCATGGGAGATTCTGTGAGCGAGGCGTCTCAGCCAGGGCTCCAGGACAGCATGGACATGTTGTGAGCGAGGTATCCCAGCCAGGGCTCCAGGATAGTATGGACATGTTGTGATCAAGGCATCCCATCCAGGGCTCCAGGAGAGTATGGGAGATTCTGCGAGCGAGGCATCCCAGCCAGGGCTCCGGAGAGCATGGACATGTTGTGAGCAAGGTGTCCCATCCAGGGCTCCAGGAGAGCATGGGAGATTCTGCGAGTGAGGCGTCCCTGCCAGGGCTCCAGGAGAGCAAGGAAATGTTGCGAGCAAGGTGTCCCAGCGATTGCTCCAGGAGAGGATGGGAGATTCTGTGTGCGAGGTGTCTCAGCGAGGGCTCCAGGACAGCATGGACATGTAGTGAGTGAGGCATCCCAGCCAGGGCTCCAGGAGAGCATGGGAGATACTGCGAGTGAGGCGTCCCTGCCAGGGCTCCTGGAGAGCAAGGACATGTTGTGAGCGAGGTGTCCCATCCAGGCCTCCAGGAGAGCATGGACATGTTGTGAGCAAGGAATCCCAGCCAGGGCTCCAGGAGAGCATGGGAGATTCTGTGAGCGAGGCGCCTCAGCCAGAGCTCCAGGACAGCAAGGACATGTTGTGAGCGAGGCATCCCAGCCAGGGCTCCAGGAGAGCATGGGAGATTCTGCGAGCGAGGCATCTCACCCTTGGCTCCAGGACAGCATGGACATGTGAGCGAGACATCCCAGCCAGGGCTCCAGGAGAGCATGGGAGATTCTGTGAGTGAGGCATCACTGCCAGGGCTCCAGGAGAGCATGGACATTCTGCAAGCGAGGCGTCCCAGCCAGGGCTCCAGAAGAGCATGGGAGATTCTGAGAGCGAGGCATCCCAGCCAGGGCTTCAGGTGATTCGGTGAGCGAGGCATCCCTTCCCTGTGGCGCACTGCCACCCGGTGGCAGACAGGGGAACTTGTAACCTCTAGAAGTCCCGATGAGGTTTTGAAAAAGGGCCTGATGCCTGAACCCAGTTCCAGGAGGCCGGGTAAAATCCGGCAGTGCCCGGCAAAAGTTGGTGCGCAGCAGTGATGCCATGATGTCCGGGGGAATTCCTCGAGTGGATTCACAGATGGTGAGATTCTGCGAGAGAGGCATCGTGGCCAGGGCTCCAGGAGAGCATGGACATTCTGCAAGCGAGGCGTCCCAGCCAGGGCTCCAGAAGAGCATGGGAGATTCTGAGAGCGAGGCATCCCAGCCAGGGCTTCAGGTGATTCGGTGAGCGAGGAATCCCTTCCCAGCGGTGCACTGCCACCCGGTGGCAGACAGGGGAACTGCAACCTCTGGAAGTCCTGATGAGGTTTTGAAAAAGGGCCTGATGCCTGGACCCAGATCCTGGAGGCCGGGTATAATCTGGCAGTGCCCCACAAAAGGTTGCATGCAGCAGTGATGCCGTGATATCCGGGGGAATTCGTCAAGTGGATTCACAGATGGCGAGATTCTGCGAGTGAGGCATCGTGGCCAGGGCTCCAGGAGAGCATGGGATATTCTGCGAGTGGCATGTCCCAGCCAGGGCCCCAGGAGAGCATGGATATCTTGTGAGTGAGGCATCCCTGCCAGGGCTCCAGGAGAGCATGGGAGATTCTGCGAGCGAGGCATCTCAGCCAGGGCTCCAGGACAGCATTGATATGTGAGCGAGGTGTCCCAGCCATGGCTCTAGAAGAGTATGGGAGATTCTGTGAGCGAGGCGTACCTGCCAGGGCTCCACAAGAGCATGGACATGTTGTGAGCGAGGCATCCCAGCCAGGGTTCCAGGAGAGCATGGGAGATTCTGTGAGTGAGGTGACCCTGCCAGGGCTCTAGGAGAGCAAGGAAATGTTGCGAGCAAAGGAGTCTCAGCCAGGGTTCCAGGAGAGCATGGGAGATTCTTTGAGCGAGGCATCCCAGCCAGGGCTCCAGGAGAGCATGGGAGATTCTGCGTGTGAGGCATCCCAGCCAGGGCTCCAGGAGAGCATTGACATGTTGTGAGCGAGGTGTCACAGCCATGCCTCCAGAAGAGCATGGACATGTTGTGAGCGAGGTGTCCCAGCCAGGGCTCCAGGAGAGCATGGGAGATTCTGTGAGTGAGGCATCAAAGCCAGAGCTCCAGGAGAGCATGGACATGTTGTGAGCGAGGTGTCCCATCCAGGGTTCCAGGAGAGCATGGGAGATTCTGTGAGTGAGGTGACCCTGCCAGGGCTCTAGGAGAGCAAGGAAATGTTGCGAGCAAAGGAGTCTCAGCCAGGGCTCCAGGAGAGCATGGGAGATTCTTTGAGTGAGGCATCCCAGCCAGGGCTCCAGGAGAGCATGGGAGATTCTGCGTGTGAGGCATCCCAGCCAGGGCTCCAGGGGAGCATTGACATGTTGTGAGCGAGGTGTCACAGCCATGCCTCCAGAAGAGCATGGACATGTTGTGAGCGAGGTGCCCCAGCCAGGGCTCCAGGAGAGCATGGGAGATTCTGTGAGTGAGGCATCCCTGCCAGGGCTCCAGGAGAGCATGGACATTCTGCAAGCGAGGCGTCAAAGCCAGGGCTCCAGGAGAGCATGGGAGATTCTGAGAGCGAGGCATACCAGCCAGGGCTTCAGGTGATTCGGTGAGCGAGGAATCCCTTCCCAGCGGTGCACTGCCACCCGGTGGCAGACAGGGGAACTGCAACCTCTGGAAGTCCCGATGAGGTTTTGAAAAAGGGCCTGATGCCTGGACCCAGATCCTGGAGGCCGGGTATAATCTGGCAGTGCCCCACAAAAGGTTGCATGCAGCAGTGATGCCGTGATATCCGGGGGAATTCGTCAAGTGGATTCACATATGGCGAGATTCTGCGAGTGAGGCGTCCTGCCCAGGGCTCCAGGAGAGCATGGGAGATTCTGCGAGCGAGGAATCCCAGCCAGGGCTCCAGGAGAGCATGGACATGTTGTGATCAAGGCATCCCAGCCATGGCTCCAGGAGGGCATGCACATGTTGTGAGTGAGGCATCACAGCCAAGGCTCCAGGAGAGCATGGGAGATTCTGAGAGCGAGGCATCCCAGCCAGGGCTCCAGGAGAGCATGGGAAATTCTGCGAGTGAGGTGTCCCTTCCAGGGCTCCAGGAGAGCATGGACATGTTGTGCGTGAGTCATCCCAGCCAGGGCTCCAGGAGAGCATGGGAGATTCTGTGAGCGAGGTGTCTCAGCCAGGGCTCCAGGACAGCATGGACATGTTGTGAGTGAGGCGTCCCAGCCAGGGCTCCAGGGGAGCATGGGAGATTCTGTGTGTGAGTCGTCCCTGCCAGGGTTCCAGGAGAGCATGGACATTTTGTGAGCGAGGCGTCCCAGCCAGGGCTCGAAGAGAGCATGGGAGATTCTGTGAGTGAGGCATCCCTGCCAGGGCTCCAGGAGAGCATGGACATGTTGTGAGAGAGGCGTCCCATCCAGGGCTACTGGAGAGCATGGGGAGATTCTGCGAGCGAGGTGTCCATGCCAGGGCTCCAGGAGAACATGGACATGTTGTGAGCGAGGCGGTGCCCCGCAAAATGTGGTGCGCAGCAGTGATGCCGTGACGTCCGGGGGAATTCCTCGAGTGGATTCTCAGATGGCGAGATTCTGTGAGTGAGGCATCCTGCCCAGGGCTCCAGGAGAGCATGGGAGATTCTGCGAGCGAGGCATCCCATCCAGGGTTCCAGGAGAGCATGGGAGATTCTGTGAGTGAGGGGACCCTGCCAGGGCTCTAGGAGAGCAAGGAAATGTTGCGAGCAAAGGAGTCTTAGCCAGGGCTCCAGGAGAGCATGGGAGATTCTTTGAGCGAGGCATCCCAGCCAGGGCTCCAGGAGAGCTTGGGAGATTCTGCGTGCGAGGCATCCCAGCCAGGGCTCCAGTAGAGCATGATATGTTGAGATCGAGGCGTCTCTGCCAGGGCTCCAGGAGAGCACTGACATGTTGTGAGCGAGGTGTCACAGCCACGCCTCCAGAAGAGCATGGACATGTTGTGAGCGAGGTGTCCCAGCCAGGGCTCCAGGAGAGCATGGGAGATTCTGTGAGTGAGGCATCCCTGCCAGGGCTCCAGGAGAGCATGGACATTCTGCAAGCGAGGCGTCCCAGCCAGGGCTCCAGGAGAGCATGGAAGATTCTGCAAGCGAGGCGCCTCAGCCAGGGCTCCAGGAGAGCATGGACATGTTGTGAGTGAGGCGCCTCAGCCAGGGCTCCAGGACAGCATGGACATGTTGTGAGCGAGGCGTTCCAGGAGAGCATGGGAGATTCTGGGAGTGAGGCATCCCAGCCAGGTCTCCAGGAGATTCGATGAGCTAGGCATCCCTTCCCTGCGGCGCACTGCCACCCGGTTGCAGACAGGGGAACTGTAACCTCTAGAAGTCCCGATGAGGTTTTGAAAAAGGGCCTGATGCCTGGACCCAGTTCCAGGAGGCCGTGTAAAATCCGGCAGTGCCCGGCAAAAGGTGGTGCGCAGCAGTGATGCCATGATGTCCGGGGGAATTCCTCGAGTGGATTCACAGATGGTGAGATTCTGCGAGAGAGGCATCGTGGCCAGGGCTCCAGGAGAGCATGGGAGATTCTGCGATTGGGATGTCCCAGCCAGGGCCCCAGGAGAGCATGGATATCTTGTGAGTGAGGCATCCCTGCCAGGGCTCCAGGAGAGCATGGGAGATTCTGCGAGCGAGGCGTCTCAGCCAGGGCTCCAGGACAGCATGGATATGTGAGCGAGGTGTCCCAGCCATGGCTCCTGAAGAGTATGGGAGATTCTGTGAGCGAGGCGTACCTGCCAGGGCTCCACAAGAGCATGGACATGTTGTGAGCGAGGCATCCCAGCCAGGGCTCCAGGAGAGTATGGGAGATTCTGCGAGCGAGGCATCAAAGCCAGGGCTCCAGGAGAGCATGGACATGTTGTGAGCGAGGTGTCCCATCCAGGGTTCCAGGAGAGCATGGGAGATTCTGTGAGTGAGGTGACCCTGCCAGGGCTCTAGGAGAGCAAGGAAATGTTGCAAGCAAAGGAGTCTCAGCCAGGGCTCCAGGAGAGCATGGGAGATTCTTTGAGTGAGGCATCCCAGCCAGGGCTCCAGGAGAGCATGGGAGATTCTGCATGCGAGGCATCCCAGCCAGGGCTCCAGGAGAGCATGACATGTTGTGATCGAGGCGTCTCTGCCAGGGCTCCAGGAGAGCATTGACATGTTGTGAGCGAGGTGTCACAGCCATGCCTCCAGAAGAGCATGGACATGTTGTGAGCGAGGTGTCCCAGCCAGGGCTCCAGGAGAGCATGGGAGATTCTGTGAGTGAGGCATCCCTGCCAGGGCTCCAGGAGAGCATGGAAAATTCTGCAAGCGAGGCATCCCAGCCAGGGCTCCAGGAGAGCATGGAAGATTCTGCGAGCGAGGCGCCTCAGCCAGGGCTCCAGGAGAGCAAGGACATGTTGTGAGTGAGGCGCCTCAGCCAGGGCTCCAGGACAGCATGGACATGTTGTGAGCGAGGCGTTCCAGGAGAGCATGGGAGATTCTGGGAGTGAGGCATCCCAGCCAGGTCTCCAGGAGATTCGATGAGCGAGGCATCCCTTCCCTGCGGCGCACTGCCACCTGGTGGCAGACAGGGGAACTTTAACCTCTAGAAGTCCCGATGAGGTTTTGAAAAAGGGCCTGATGCCTGGACCCAGTTCCAGGAGGCCGGGTAAAATCCGGCAGTGCCCGGCAAAAGGTGGTGCGCAGCAGTGATGCCATGATGTCCGGGGGAATTCCTCGAGTGGATTCACAGATGGTGAGATTCTGCGAGAGAGGCATCGTGGCCAGGGCTCCAGGAGAGCATGGGAGATTCTGCGATTGGGATGTCCCAGCCAGGGCCCCAGCAGAGCATGGATATCTTGTGAGTGAGGCATCCCTGCCAGGGCTCCAGGAGAGCATTGGAGATTCTGCGAGCGAGGCGTCTCAGCCAGGGCTCCAGGACAGCATGGATATGTGAGCGAGGTGTCCCAGCCATGGCTCCAGAAGAGTATGGGAGATTCTGTGAGCGAGGCGTACCTGCCAGGGCTCCACAAGAGCATGGACATGTTGTGAGCGAGGCATCCCAGCCAGGGCTCCAGGAGAGTATTGGAGATTCTGCGAGTGAGGCATCAAAGCCAGGGCTCCAGGAGAGCATGGACATGTTGTGAGCGAGGTGTCCCATCCAGGGTTCCAGGAGAGCATGGGAGATTTTGCGAGCGAGGCGCCTCACCAGGGCTCCAGGAGAGCATGGACATGTTGTGAGCGAGGCGCCTCAGCCAGGGCTCCAGGACAGCATGGACATGTTGTGAATAAGGCATCCTAGCCATGGGTCCAGGAGAGCATGGAAGATTCTCTGAGCGAGGCATCCCTGGCAGGGCTCCAGGAGAGCATGGACATGATGTGAGCGAGGCGTCCGGGAGATTCTGCGAGGAAGATATTCCAGCAAGGGCTCCAGGAGAGCATGGGAGATTCTGCGAGCGAGGTGTCCCAGCCAGGGCTCCAGGAGAGCATGGGAGATTCTGCAAATGAGGAGTCCCTGCCAGGGCTCCAGGAGAGCATGGACATATTGTGAGCAAGGGTCCCAGCCAGGGCTCCAGGAGAGCATTGGAGATTCTGTGAGCGAGCCATCCCAGCCAGGGCTCCAGGAGAGCATGGACATGTTGTGAGTGAGGCATCCCATCCAGGGCTCCTGGAGAGCATGGGAGATTCTGCGAGCGAGGTGTCCCTGCCAGGGCTTCACGAGAGGATGGACATGTTGAGAGCGAGGTGTCCGAGCCAGGGTTCCAATAGAGCATGGGAGATTCTGCGAGTGAGTCATCCCTGCCAGGGCTCCAGGAGAGCTTGGACATGTTGTTAGCGATGTGTCCCAGCAATGGCTCCAGGAGAGCATGGGAGATTCTGTGAGCGAGGCATCCCTGCCAGGGCTCCAGGAGAGCATGGACATGTTGTGAGCGAGGTGTCCCATCCTGGGCTCCAGGAGAGCATGGGAGATTATGCAAGCGAGGCATCCCTGCCTGGGCTCCAAGAGAGCATGGACATGTTGTGAGTGAGGCTTCCCAGCCAGGGCTCCAGGAGAGCATGGGAGATTCTGTGAGTGAGGCGTCCCTGCCTGGGCTCCTGGAGAGCATGGACATGTTGTGAGCGAGGCAGTGCACCACAAAATGTGGTGCGCAGCAGTGATGCCATGACGTCCCGGGAATTCCTCGTGTTGATTCACAGATGGCGAGATTCTGCGAGTGCGGCGTCCTGGCCAGGGTTCCAGGAGAGTATGGGAGATTCTGCGAGCGAGGTCTCCCAGCCAGGTCTCCAGGAGTGCATGGACATGTTGTGAGCGAGGCATCCCAGCCAGGGCTCCAGGAGAGCATGGGAGATTCTGCGAGTGAGGCGTCCAAGCCAGGGCTCCATGAGAGCATGGACATGGTGTGAGCGAGGCGTCCCAGCCAGGGTTCCAGGAGAGCATGGACATATTGTGATCGAGGCATCCCAGCCAGGGCTTCAGGAGAGCATGGGAGATTCTGCGAGTGAGGCATCTCAGCTAGGACTCCAGGAGAGCATGGACATGTTGTGAGTGAGGCATCCCAGCCAGGGCTCCAGGAGAGCATGGGAGATTCTGCGAGCGAGGCACCTCAGTCAGGGCTCCAGGAGAGCATGGACATGTTGTGAGCGAGGCGCCTCATCCAGGGCTCCAGGACAGCATGGACATGTTGTGAGCAAGGCGTTCCAGGAGGGCATGGGAGATTCTGGGAGTGAGGCATCCCAGCCAGGTCTCCAGGAGATTCGATGAGCGAGGCATCCCTTCCCTGCGGCGCACTGCCACCCGGTGGCAGACAGGGGAACTTGTAACCTCTAGAAGTCCCGATGAGGTTTTGAAAAAGGGCCTGATGCCTGAACCCAGTTCCAGGAGGCCGGGTAAAATCCGGCAGTGCCCGGCAAAAGGTGGTGCGCAGCAGTGATGCCATGATGTCTGGGGGAATTCCTCGAGTGGATTCACAGATGGTGAGATTCTGCGAGTGAGGCATCGTGGCCAGGGCTCCAGGAGAGCATGGGAGATTCTGCGAGTGGGACGTCCCAGCCAGGGACCCAGGAGAGCATGGATATCTTGTGAGTGAGGCATCCCTGCCAGGGCTCCAGGAGAGTATGAGAGATTCTGCGAGCGAGGTGTCTCAGCCAGGGCTCCAGGACAGCATGGATATGTGAGCGAGGTGTCCCAGCCATGGCTCCAGAAGAGTATGGGAGATTCTGTGAACGAGGCATACCTGCCAGGGCTCCATGAGAGCATGGACATGTTGTGAGCGAGGCATCCCAGCCAGGGCTCCAGGAGAGCATGGACATATTGTGATCGAGGCATCCCAGCCAGGGCTCCAGGAGAGCATGGGAGATTCTGCGAGTGAGGCATCCCTGCCAGGGTTCCAGGAGAGCATGGACATGTTGTGAGCGAGGTGTCCCAGCCATGGCTCCAGGAGAGCATGGGAGATTCTGTGAGCGAGGCATCTCAGCCAGTGCTCCAGGAGTGCATGGACATGTTGTGAGCGAGGCATCCCAGCCAGGGCTCCAGGAGAGCATGGAAGATTCTGCGAGCGAGGCGCCTCAGTCAGGGCTCCAGGAGAGCATGGACATGTTGTGAGCGAGGCGCCTCAGCCAGGGCTCCAGGACAGCATGGACATGTTGTGAGCAAGGCATTCCAGGAGAGCATGGGAGATTCTGGGAGTGAGGCATCCCAGCCAGGTCTCCAGGAGATTCGATGAGCGAGGCATCCCTTCCCTGCGGCGCACTGCCACCCGGTGGCAGACAGGGGATCTTGTAACCTCTAGAAGTCCCAATGAGGTTTTGAAAAAGGGCCTGATGCCTGAACCCAGTTCCAGGAGGCCGGGTAAAATCCGGCAGTGCCCGGCAAAAGGTGGTGCGCAGCAGTGATGCCATGATGTCTGGGGGAATTCCTCGAGTGGATTCACAGATGATGAGATTCTGCGAGTGAGGCATCATGGCCAGGGCTCCAGGAGAGCATGGGAGATTCTGCGAGTGGGACATCCCAGCCAGGGCCCCAGGAGAGCATGGATATCTTGTGAGTGAGGCATCCCTGCCAGGGCTCCAGGAGAGCATGGGAGATTCTGCGAGCGAGGTGTCTCAGCCAGGGCTCCAGGACAGCATGGATATGTGAGCGAGGTGTCCCAGCCATGGCTCCAGAAGAGTATGGGAGATTCTGTGAGCGAGGCGTACCTGCCAGGTTTCCACGAGAGCATGGACATGTTGTGTGCGAGGCATCCCAGCCAGGGCTCCAGGAGAGTATGGGAGATTCTGCGAGCGAGGCATCAAAGCCAGGGCTCCAGGAGAGCATGGACATGTTGTGAGCGAGGTGTCCCATCCAGGGTTCCAGGAGAGCATGGGAGATTCTGTGAGTGAGGTGACCCTGCCAGGGCTCTAGGAGAGCAAGGAAATGTTGCGAGCAAAGGAGTCTCAGCCAGGGCTCCAGGAGAGCATGGGAGATTCTATGAGCGAGGCATCCCAGCCAGGGCTCCAGGAGAGCATGGGAGATTCTGCATGCGAGGCATCCCAGCCAGGGCTCCAGGAGAGCATGATATGTTGTGATCGAGGCGTCTCTGCGAAGGCTCCAGGAGAGCATTGACATGTTGTGAGCGAGGTGTCACAGCCACGCCTCCTGAAGAGCATGGACATGTTGTGAGCGAGGTGTCCCAGCCAGGGCTCCAGGAGAGCATGGGAGATTCTGTGAGTGAGGCATCCCTGCCAGGGCTCCAGGAGAGCATGGACATTCTGCAAGCGAGGCATCCCAGCCAGGGCTCCAGGAGAGCATGGGAGATTCTGAGAGCGAGGCATCCCAGCCAGGGCTTCAGGTGATTCGGTGAGCGAGGCATCCCTTCTTAGCGGTGCACTGCCACCCCGTGGCAGACAGGGGACCTGCAACCTCTGGAAGTCCCGATGAGGTTTTGAAAAAGGGCCTGATGCCTGGACCCAGATCCTGGATACTGGGTATAATCTGGCAGTGCCCCACAAAAGGTTGCATGCAGCAGTGATGCCGTAATGTCCGGAGGAATTCCTCTAGTGGATTCACAGAGAGCGAGATTCTGCGAGCGAGGCATCCTGCCCAGGGCTCCAGGAGAGCATGGGAGATTCTGCGAGCGAGGCATCCCAGCCAGGGCTCCAGGAGAGCATGGACATGTTGTGATCAAGGCATCCCAACCATGGCTCCAGGAGTGCATAGACATGTTGTGAGCGAGGCATCCCAGCCAGGGCTCCAGGACAGCTTGGGAGATTCTGTGAGCAAGGCGTCCCTGCTATGGCTCCAGGAGGGCATGTACATGTTGTGAGTGAGGCGTCCCAGCCAAGGCTCCAGGAGAGCATGGGAGATTCTGAGAGCGAGTCATCCCAGCCAGGGCTCCAGGAGAGCATGGGAGATTCTGTGAGCGAGGTGTCCCTGCCAGGGCTCCAGGACAGCATGGACATGTTGTGAGCGAGGCGTCCCAGCCAGGGCTCCAGGAGAGCATGGGAGATTCTGTGAGTGAGGCATCCCTGCCAGGGCTCCAGGAGAGCAAGGACATTCTGTGAGCGAGGCGTCCCAGCCAGGGCTCCAGGAGAGCATGCGAGATTCTGCGAGTGAGGCATCCCAGCCAGGGCTTCAGGTGATTCGGTGAGCGAGGAATCCCTTCCCAGCGGTGCACTGCCACCCGGTGGCAGACAGGGGAACTGCAACCTCTGGAAGTCCTAATGAGGTTTTGAAAAAGGGCCTGATGCCTGGACCCAGATCCTGGTGGCCGGGTATAATCTGGCAGTGCCCCACAAATGGTTGCATGCAGCAGTGATGCCGTTATATCCGGGGGAATTCGTCAAGTGGATTCACAGATGGCGAGATTCTGCGAGTGAGGCATCGTGGCCAGGGCTCCAGGAGAGCATGGGAGATTCTGCGAGTGGCATGTCCCAGCCAGGGCCCCAGGAGAGCATGGATATCTTGTGAGTGAGGCATCCCTGCCAGGGCTCCAGGAGAGCATGGGAGATTCTGCGAGCGATGTGTCCCAGCCATGGCTCCAGAAGAGTATGGGAGATTCTGTGAGCGAGGCGTACCTGCCAGGGCTCCACAAGAGCATGGACATGTTGTGAGCGAGGCATCCCAGCCAGGGTTCCAGGAGAGCATGGGAGATTCTGTGAGTGAGGTGACCCTGCCAGGGCTCTAGGAGAGCAAGGAAATGTTGCGAGCAAAGGAGTCTCAGCCAGGGTTCCAGGAGAGCATGGGAGATTCTTTGAGCGAGGCATCCCAGCCAGGGCTCCAGGAGAGCATGGGAGATTCTGCGTGTGAGGCATCCCAGCCAGGGCTCCAGGAGAGCATTGACATGTTGTGAGCGAGGTGTCACAGCAATGCCTCCAGAAGAGCATGGACATGTTGTGAGCGAGGTGTCCCAGCCAGGGCTCCAGGAGAGCATGGGAGATTCTGTGAGTGAGGCATCAAAGCCAGAGCTCCAGGAGAGCATGGACATGTTGTGAGCGAGGTGTCCCATCCAGGTTTCCAGGAGAGCATGGGAGATTCTGTGAGTGAGGTGACCCTGCCAGGGCTCTAGGAGAGCAAGGAAATGTTGCGAGCAAAGGAGTCTCAGCCAGGGCTCCAGGAGAGCATGGGAGATTCTTTGAGCGAGGCATCCCAGCCAGGGCTCCAGGGGAGCATGGGAGATTCTGCGTGTGAGGCATCCCAGCCAGGGCTCCAGGGGAGCATTGACATGTTGTGAGCGAGGTGTCACAGCCATGCCTCCAGAAGAGCATGGACATGTTGTGAGCGAGGTGTCCCAGCCAGGGCTCCAGGAGAGCATGGGAGATTCTGTGAGTGAGGCATCCCTGCCAGGGCTCCAGGAGAGCATGGACATTCTGCAAGCGAGGCGTCCCAGCCAGGGCTCCAGGAGAGCATGGGAGATTCTGAGAGCGAGGCATACCAGCCAGGGCTTCAGGTGATTCGGTGAGCGAGGAATCCCTTCCCAGCGGTGCACTGCCACCCGGTGGCAGACAGGGGAACTGCAACCTCTGGAAGTCCCGATGAGGTTTTGAAAAAGGGCCTGATGCCTGGACCCAGATCCTGGAGGCCGGGTATAATCTGGCAGTGCCCCACAAAAGGTTGCATGCAGCAGTGATGCCGTGATATCCGGGGGAATTCGTCAAGTGGATTCACAGATGGCGAGATTCTGCGAGTGAGGCGTACTGCCCAGGGCTCCAGGAGAGCATGGGAGATTCTGCGAGCGAGGAATCCCAGCCAGGGCTCCAGGAGAGCATGGACATGTTGTGATCAAGGCATCCCAGCCATGGCTCCAGGAGGGCATGCACATGTTGTGAGTGAGGCATCACAGCCAAGGCTCCAGGAGAGCATGGGAGATTCTGAGAGCGAGGGATCCCAGCCAGGGCTCCAGGAGAGCATGGGAAATTCTGCGAGCGAGGTGTCCCTGCCAGGGCTCCAGGAGAGCATGGACATGTTGTGCGTGAGTCATCCCAGCCAGGGCTCCAGGAGAGCATGGGAGATTCTGTGAGCGAGGTGTCTCAGCCAGGGCTCCAGGACAGCATGGACATGTTGTGAGTGAGGCGTCCCAGCCAGGGCTCCAGGGGAGCATGGGAGATTCTGTGTGTGAGTCGTCCCTGCCAGGGTTCCAGGAGAGCTTGGACATTTTGTGAGCGAGGCGTCCCAGCCAGGGCTCGAAGAGAGCATGGGAGATTCTGTGAGTGAGGCATCCCTGCCAGGGCTCCAGGAGAGCATGGACATGTTGTGAGAGAGGCGTCCCATCCAGGGCTACTGGAGAGCATGGGGAGATTCTGCGAGCGAGGTGTCCATGCCAGGGCTCCAGGAGAGCATGGACATGTTGTGAGCGAGGCGGTGCCCCGCAAAATGTGGTGCGCAGCAGTGATGCCGTGACGTCCGGGGGAATTCCTCGAGTGGATTCTCAGATGGCGAGATTCTGCTAGTGAGGCTTCCTGCCCAGGGCTCCAGGAGAGCATGGGAGATTCTGCGAGCGAGGCATCCCATCCAGGGTTCCAGGAGAGCATGGGAGATTCTGTGAGTGAGGGGACCCTGCCAGGGCTCTAGGAGAGCAAGGAAATGTTGCGAGCAAAGGAGTCTCAGCCAGGGCTCCAGGAGAGCATGGGAGATTCTTTGAGCGAGGTATCCCAGCCAGGGCTCCAGGAGAGCTTGGGAGATTCTGCGTGCGTGGCATCCCAGCCAGGGCTCCAGTAGAGCATGATATGTTGAGATCGAGGCGTCTCTGCCAGGGCTCCAGGAGAGCACTGACATGTTGTGAGCGAGGTGTCACAGCCACGCCTCCAGAAGAGCATGGACATGTTGTGAGCGAGGTGTCCCAGCCAGGGCTCCAGGAGAGCATGGGAGATTCTGTGAGTGAGGCATCCCTGCCAGGGCTCCAGGAGAGCCTGGACATTCTGCAAGCGAGGCGTCCCAGCCAGGGCTCCAGGAGAGCATGGAAGATTCTGCAAGCGAGGCGCCTCAGCCAGGGCTCCAGGAGAGCATGGACATGTTGTGAGTGAGGCGCCTCAGCCAGGGCTCCAGGACAGCATGGACATGTTGTGAGCGAGGCGTTCCAGGAGAGCATGGGAGATTCTGGGAGTGAGGCATCCCAGCCAGGTCTCCAGGAGATTCGATGAGCTAGGCATCCCTTCCCTGCGGCGCACTGCCACCCGGTTGCAGACAGGGGAACTGTAACCTCTAGAAGTCCCGATGAGGTTTTGAAAAAGGGCCTGATGTCTGGACCCAGTTCCAGGAGGCCGGGTAAAATCCGGCAGTGCCCGGCAAAAGGTGGTGCGCAGCAGTGATGCCATGATGTCCGGGGGAATTCCTCGAGTGGATTCACAGATGGTGAGATTCTGCGAGAGAGGCATCGTGGCCAGGGCTCCAGGAGAGCATGGGAGATTCTGCGATTGGGATGTCCCAGCCAGGGCCCCAGGAGAGCATGGATATCTTGTGAGTGAGGCATCCCTGCCAGGGCTCCAGGAGAGCATGGGAGATTCTGCGAGCGAGGCGTCTCAGCCAGGGCTCCAGGACAGCATGGATATGTGAGCAAGGTGTCCCAGCCATGGCTCCTGAAGAGTTTGGGAGATTCTGTGAGTGAGGCGTACCTGCCAGGGCTCCACAAGAGCATGGACATGTTGTGAGCGAGGCATCCCAGCCAGGGCTCCAGGAGAGTATGGGAGATTCTGCGAGCGAGGCATCAAAGCCAGGGCTCCAGGAGAGCATGTACATGTTGTGAGCGAGGTGTCCCATCCAGGGTTCCAGGAGAGCATGGGAGATTCTGTGAGTGAGGTGACCCTGCCAGGGCTCTAGGAGAGCAAGGAAATGTTGCAAGCAAAGGAGTCTCAGCCAGGGCTCCAGGAGAGCATGGGAGATTCTTTGAGTGAGGTATCCCAGCCAGGGCTCCAGGAGAGCATGGGAGATTCTGCATGCGAGGCATCCCAGCCAGGGCTCCAGGAGAGCATGACATGTTGTGATCGAGGTGTCTCTGCCAGGGCTCCAGGAGAGCATTGACATGTTGTGAGCGAGGTGTCACAGCCATGCCTCCAGAAGAGCATGGACATGTTGTGAGCGAGGTGTCCCAGCCAGGGCTCCAGGAGAGCATGGGAGATTCTGTGAGTGAGGCATCCCTGCCAGGGCTCCAGGAGAGCATGGAAAATTCTGCAAGCGAGGCATCCCAGCCAGGGCTCCAGGAGAGCATGGAAGATTCTGCGAGCGAGGCGCCTCAGCCAGGGCTCCAGGAGAGCATGGACATGTTGTGAGCGAGGCGCCTCAGCCAGGGCTCCAGGACAGCATGGACATGTTGTGAGCGAGGCGTTCCAAGAGAGCATGGGAGATTCTGGGAGTGAGGCATCCCAGCCAGGTCTCCAGGAGATTCGATGAGCGAGGCATCCCTTCCCTGCGGCGCACTGCCACCCGGTGGCAGACAGGGGAACTTTAACCTCTAGAAGTCCCGATGAGGTTTTGAAAAAGGGCCTGATGCCTGGACCCAGTTCCAGGAGGCCAGGTAAAATCCGGCAGTGCCCGGCAAAAGGTGGTGCGCAGCAGTGATGCCATGATGTCCGGGGGAATTCCTCGAGTGGATTCACAGATGGTGAGATTCTGCGAGAGAGGCATCATGGCCAGGGCTCCAGGAGAGCATGGGAGATTCTGCGATTGGGATGTCCCAGCCAGGGCCCCAGGAGAGCATGGATATCTTGTGAGTGAGGCATCCCTGCCAGGGCTCCAGGAGAGCATGGGAGATTCTGCGAGCGAGGCGTCTCAGCCAGGGCTCCAGGACAGCATGGACATGTGAGCGAGGTGTCCCAGCCATGGCTCCAGAAGAGTATGGGAGATTCTGTGAGCGAGGCGTACCTGCCAGGGCTCCACAAGAGCATGGACATGTTGTGAGCGAGGCAACCCAGCCAGGGCTCCAGGAGAGTATTGGAGATTCTGCGAGTGAGGCATCAAAGCCAGGGCTCCAGGAGAGCATGGACATGTTGTGAGCGAGGTGTCCCATCCAGGGTTCCAGGAGAGCATGGGAGATTTTGCGAGCGAGGCGCCTCAGCCAGGGCTCCAGGAGAGCATGGACATGTTGTGAGCGAGGCGCCTCAGCCAGGGCTCCAGGACAGCATGGACATGTTGTGAGCGAGGCGTTCCAGGAGAGCATGGGAGATTCTGTGAGAAAGGCATCCCAGCCAGGGCTCCAGGAGAGCATGGACATGTTGTGAGCAAGGCATCCTAGCCATGGGTCCAGGAGAGCATGGAAGATTCTCTGAGCGAGGCATCCCTGGCAGGGCTCCAGGAGAGCATGGACATGATGTGAGCGAGCCGTCCGGAAGATTCTGCGAGGAAGATATTCCAGCAAGGGCTCCAGGAGAGCATGGGAGATTTTGCGAGCGAGGTGTCCCAGCCAGGGCTCCAGGAGAGCATGGGAGATTCTGCAAATGAGGAGTCCCTGCCAGGGCTCCAGGAGAGCATGGACATATTGTGAGCGAGCCATCCCAGCCAGGGCTCCAGGAGAGCATGGACATGTTGTGAGCGAGGCATCCCATCCAGGGCTCCTGGAGAGCATGGGAGATTCTGCGAGCGAGGTGTCCCTGCCAGGGCTTCACGAGAGGATGGACATGTTGAGAGCGAGGTGTCCGAGCCAGGGTTCCAATAGAGCATGGGAGATTCTGCGAGTGAGTCATCCCTGCCAGGGCTCCAGGAGAGCATGGACATGTTGTTAGCGATGTGTCCCAGCAATGGCTCCAGGAGAGCATGGGAGATTCTGTGAGCGAGGCATCCCTGCCAGGGCTCCAGGAGAGCATGGACATGTTGTGAGCGAGGTGTCCCATCCTGGGCTCCAGGAGAGCATGGGAGATTATGCAAGCGAGGCATCCCTGCCTGGGCTCCAAGAGAGCATGGACATGTTGTGAGTGAGGCTTCCCAGCCAGGGCTCCAGGAGAGCATGGGAGATTCTGTGAGTGAGGCGTCCCTGCCTGGGCTCCTGGAGAGCATGGACATGTTGTGAGCGAGGCAGTGCACCACAAAATGTGGTGCGCAGCAGTGATGCCATGACGTCCCGGGAATTCCTCGTGTTGATTCACAGATGGCGAGATTCTGCGAGTGCGGCGTCCTGGCCAGGGTTCCAGGAGAGTATGGGAGATTCTGCGAGCGAGGTCTCCCAGCCAGGTCTCCTGGAGTGCATGGACATGTTGTGAGCGAGGCATCCCAGCCAGGGCTCCAGGAGAGCATGGGAGATTCTGCGAGTGAGGCGTCCAAGCCAGGGCTCCATGAGAGCTTTGACATTCTGCGAGCAAGGCGTCCCAGCCAGGGCTCCAGGAGAGCATGAGAGATTCTACGAGCGAGGCGTCCCAGCCAGGGCTCCATGAGAGCATGGGAAAATCTGTGAGCGAGGCATCTCAGCCAGGGCTCCAGGACAGCATGGACATGATGTGAGCGAGGCATCCCAGCCAGGGCTCCAGGAGAGCATGGGAGATTCTGCGAGCGAGGTCCCTGGCAGGGCTCCAGGAGAGCATGGGAGATTCTGTGAGTGAGGCGATCCAGTAGAGCATGGACATGTTGTGATTGAGGCGTCCCTGCCAGGGTTCCAGGAGAGCATTGGAGTTTCAGCAAGTGAGCAATCCCAGCCAGGGCTCCAGGAGAGCATGGGAGATTCTGCAAGCAAGGAGTCCCAGCCAAAGCTCCTGGAGAGCAAGGAGATTCTGCGAGTGAGGCATCCCTGCCAGGGCTCCAGGAGAGCAAGGAAATGTTGCAAGCAAGATGTCCCAGCCAGGTCTCCATGAGAGCTTGGACATGTAAGCAAGGCATCCCACCCTGGGCTCCAGGAGAGCATGGGATATTCTGCGAGCGAGGCATCCCAGCCAGGGCTCCAGGAGAGCATTGACTTGTTGTGAGTGAGGCTTCCCAGCCAGGGCTCCAGGAGAGCATGGGAGATTCTGCGAGCGAGGTGTCCCAGCCAGGGCTCCAGGAGAGCATGGACATGTTGTGAGCGAGGAGACCCTGCCAGGGCTCCAGAAGAGCATGGGAGATTCTGCGACCATGGCGTCTCAGCCAGGGCTCCAGGAGAGCATGGGAGATTCTCTGAGCGAGGTGTCCCAGCCAGGGCTCCAGGAGAGCATGGACATTTTGTGTGCGAGGCGTCCCAGCAAGGGCTCCAGGAGAGCATGGTAGATTCTGCAAGCGAGGCATCCCTGCCAGGGCTCCAGGAGAACATGCACATGTTGTGAGCGAGGCATCCCAGCCAGGGCTCCAGGAAAGCAAGCACATGTTGTGAGCGAGGCGTTCCAGCCAGGGCTCCAGGAGAGCATGGGAGATTCTGCGAGTGAGGCATCGCAGCCAGGGCTCCAGGAGATTCGGTGAGCGAGGCATCCCTTCCCTGCGGCGCACTGCCACCCGGTGGCAGACAGGGGAACTGCAACCTCTGGAAGTCCCGATGAGGTTTTAAAAAAGGGCCTGATGCCTGGCCCCAGTTCCTGGAGGCCTGGTAAATTCCAGCAGTGCCCCGCAAGAGGTGGCGCGCACCAGTGATGCCGTGACATCCGTGGGGAATTCCTCGAGTGGATTCACAGATGGCGACATTCTGCGATTGAGACTTCCTGGCCAGGGCTCCAGGAGGTTCGGTGAGCGAGGCATCCCTTCCCTGCGGCGCACTGCCTCCCGGTGGCAGACAGAAGAACTGTAACCTCTGGAAGTCCCGATGAGGTTTTGAAAAAGGGCCTGATGCCTGGACCCAGTTCCAGGAGGCTGGGTAAAATACGGCAGTGCCCTACAAAAGGTTGCGCGCAGCAGTGATGCCGTGATGTCCAGGTGAATTCCTCGAGTGGATTCACAGATGGTGAGATTCTGCGAGTGAGGCATCCTGGCCAGAGATCCCGGAGAGCATGGGAGATTCTGCGAGCGAGGCATCCCAGCCAGGGCTCCAGGAGAGCATGGGAGATTCTGTGAGTGAGGAGTCCCTTCCAGGGCTCCAGGAAAGCATGGGAGATTCTTTGAGTGAGGCATCCCTGCCAGGGCTCCAGGAAAGCATGGAGAGATTTTGGGAGCAAGGCGTCCCAGCCAGGGCTCCAGGAGAGCATGCTAGATTCTGTGAGTGAGGCGAACCTGCCAGGGCTCCAGGAGAGCATGGACATGTTGTGAGCGAAGCATCCCAGCCACGTCTCCAGGAGAGCATGGGAGATTCTTCGAGCAAGGCATTCCAGCCAAGGCTCCGGGAGAGCATGGGAGATTCTGTGAGTGAGGCATCCCTGCCAGTGCGTCAGGACAGCATGGACATGTTGTGAGCGATACGTCCCGGCCAGGGCTCCAGGAGAGCATGGGAGATTCTGGGAGTGAGGCATCCCAGCCAGGTCTCCAGGAGATTCGGTGAGCGAGGCATCCCTTCCCTGCGGCGCACTGCCACCCGGTGGCAGACAGGGGAACTGTAATCTCTGGAAGTCCCGATGAGGTTTTGAAAAAGGGCCTGATGCCTTGACCCAGTTCCAGGAGGCCAGGTAAAATCCGGCACTGCACCGCAAAAGGTGGCGCGCAGCAGTGATGCCGTGACATCCGGGGTAATTCCTCGAGTGGATTCACAGATGGTGAGATTCTTCGAGTGAGGCATCCTAGCCAAGGCTCCTGGAGAGCAAGGGAGATTCTGCGAGTGAGGCGTCCCTGCCAGGGCTCCAGGAGAGCATGGACATATTGTGAGCGAGGCGTCCCAGCCAGGGCTCCAGGAGAGCATTGGAGATTCTGTGAGCGAGCCATCCCAGCCAGGGCTCCAGGAGAGCATGGACATGTTGTGAGCGAGGCATCTTAGCCAGTACTCCAGGACAGCACGGACATGTTGTGTGCGAGGCATCCCAGCCAGGGCTCCAGGAGAGCATAGACATGTTGTGAGTGAGGTGGCCCAGCCAGGCCTCCAGGAGAGCATGGGAGATTCTGTGAGCGAGGCGTCTCAGCCAGGGCTCCAGGACAGCACGGACATGTTGTGAGCCAGGCATCGAAGCCAGGGATTGAGGACAGCATGGACATGTTGTGAGCGAGGCGTCTCAGCCAGGGCTCCAGGACAGCACGGACATGTTGTGAGCGAGGCATCCCAGCCAGGGCTCCAGGAGAGCATGAGAGATTCAGTGAGCAAGGCGTCTCTGCCAGGGCTCAAGGAGAGCATGCACATGTTGTGAGCGAGTCGTCCCAGCCAGGGCTCCAGGAGAGCAAGGGAGATTCTGCAAGCGAGGTCCCTGGCAGGGCTCCAGGAGAGCATGGGAGATTCTGTGAGCAAGGCGTCCCAGCCAGGGCTCCTGGAGAGTATGGGAGATTCTGTGAGCGAGGCGTCCCAGCCAGGGCTCCAGGAGAGCATGGGAGATTCTGCAAGCGAGCCATCCCAGCCAGGGCTCCAGGAGAGCATGGACATGTTTTGAGCGAGGCATCCCATCCAGGGCTCCAGGAAAGCAAGGGAGATTCTGGGAGCAAGGTGTCCCTGCCAGGGCTCCAGGATAGCATGGACATGTTGTGAGCGAGGCGTCCCAGCCAGGGCTCCAGGACAGCATGGACATGTGAGCGAGGCATCCCAGCCAGGTCTCCAGGAGATTCGGTGAGCAAGGCATCTCTTCCCTGCAGCGCACTGCCACCCTGTGGCAGACAGTGGAACTGTAACCTCTGGAAGTCCCGATGAGGTTTTGAAAAAGGGCCTGATGCCTGGCCCCAGTTCTAGGAGGCCAGGTAAAATCCGGCAGTGCACCGCAAAAGGTGGCGCGCAGCAGTGATGCCGTGACGTCCGGGGTAATTCCTCGAGTGGATTCACAGATGGTGAGATTCTTCGAGTGAGGCATCCTGGCCAGGGTTCAAGGAGAGCATGGGAGGTTCTGCGAGTGAAGCGTCCATGCCAGGGTCCCAGGAGAGCATGGACATGTTGTGAGTGAGGCGTCCCGGCCAGGGCTCCAGGAGAGCATGGGGAGATTTTGCGAGCGAGGCGTCCCAGCCAGGGCTCCAGGAGAGCATGGACATGTCAGGAGGTGTCCCAGCCAAGGCTCCAGGAGAGCATGGACATGTTGTGAGCGAGGCATCCCAGCCAGGGCTCCATGAGAGCATGGACAAGTTGTGAGCGAGGCGTCCCAACCATGGATCCAGGAGAGCATGGGAGGTTCTGCGAGCGAGGCATCCCTGCCAGGGCTCTAGGACAACACGGACATGTTGTGAGCGAGGCATCTCAGCCAGGGCTCCAGGACAGCATTGACATGTTGTGAGCGAGGTGTCCCAGCCAGGGCTCCAGGAAAGCAAGGGAGATTCTGGGAGCAAGGTGTCCCTGCCAGGGCTCCAGGACAGCATGGACATGTTGTGAGCGAGGCGTCCCAGCCAGGGCTCCAGGACAGCATGGACATGTGAGCGAGGCATCCCAGCCAGGTCTCCAGGAGATTCGGTGAGCAAGGCATCTCTTCCCTGCAGCGCACTGCCACCCTGTGGCAGACAGAGGAACTGTAACCTCTGGAAGTCCCGATGAGGTTTTGAAAAAGGGCCTGATGCCTGGCCCCAGTTCTAGGAGGCCAGGTAAAATCCGGCAGTGCACCGCAAAAGGTGGCGCGCAGCAGTGATGCCGTGATGTCCGGGGTAATTCCTCGAGTGGATTCACAGATGGTGAGATTCTTCGAGTGAGGCATCCTGGCCAGGGTTCCAGGAGAGCATGGGAGGTTCTGCAAGTGAGGCATCCATGCCAGGGTCCCAGGAGAGCATGGACATGTTGTGAGTGAGGCGTCCCGGCCAGGGCTCCAGGAGAGCAAGGGGAGATTTTGCGAGCGAGGCGTCCCAGCCAGGGCTCCAGGAGAGCATGGACATGTCAGGAGGTGTCCCAGCCAAGGCTCCAGGAGAGCATGACCATGTTGTGAGCGAGGCATCCCAGCCAGGGCTCCATGAGAGCATGGACAAGTTGTGAGCGAGGCGTCCCAACCATGGATCCAGGAGAGCATGGGAGGTTCTGCGAGTGAGGCATCCCTGCCAGGGCTCTAGGACAACACGGACATGTTGTGAGCGAGGCATCTCAGCCAGGGCTCCAGGACAGCATTGACATTTTGTGAGCGAGGTGTCCCAGCCAGGGCTCCAGGAGAGCATGGGAGATTCAGTGAGCAAGGCATCCCTGCCAGGGCTCAAGGACAGCATGGACATGTTGTGAGCGAGGTGTCCCTGGCAGGGCTCCAGGAGATCATGAGAGATTCTGTGAATGAGGCATCCCAGGAAGGGCTCCTGGAGAGTATGTGAGATTCTGCGAGTGAAGCGTCCCAGCCAGGGCTCCAGGAGAGCATGGGATATTCTGTGAGCGAGCCATCCCAGTCAGGGCTCCAGGAGAGCATGGACATGTTGTGAGCGAGGCATCCCATCCAGGGCTCCAGGAGAGCATGGGAGATTCTGAGAGCGTGGCTTCCCTGCCAGGGCTCCATTAGAGCATGGACATGTTGTGAGCAAGCCGTCCCAGCCAGGGCTCTAGGACAGCATGAACATGTTGTGAGCGTGGCATCCCAGCCAGGTCTCCTGGAGATTTGGTGAGCGAGGCATCCCTTCCCTGCGGTGCACTGCATCCTGGTGGCAGACAGAGGAACTGTAACCTCTGGAAGTCCCGATGAGGTTTTGAAAAAGGGCCTGATGCCAGCCCCCAGTTCCAGGAGGCTGGGTAAAATACAGCATTGCCCCACAAAAGGTTGCGCACAGCAGTGATGCCGTGATGTCCGGTGGAATTCTTCGAGTGGATTCACAGATGGTGAGATTCTGCGAGTGAGGCATCCTGGCCAGGGTTCGAGGATAGCATGGGAGATTCTGTGAGCGATGCATCCCAGCCAGGGCTCCAGGAGCGCATGGGAGATTCTGTGGGTGAGGCATCCCTGCCAGGGCTCCTGGAAAGCATGGAGAGATTCTGCGAGTGAGGCGTCCCAGCCGGGGCACCAGGTGAGCATGGGAGATTCTGTGACCGAGGCGCCTCAGCCAGGGCTCCAGGACAGCATGGAGATGTTGTGAGTGAGGCATCCAAGGCAGCGCTCCAGGAGAGCATGGGAGATTCTGTGAGCGAGGTTCCTCAGCCAGGGCTCCAGGACAGCATGGACATGTTGTGAGCGAGGTGTCCCAGGCAGGGCTCCAGGAGAGCAAATGAGATTTTGAGAGTGAGGCATCACTGCCTGGGCTCCACGAGAGCATGGACATGTTGTGAGCAAGGCATCCCAGCAAGGGCACCAGGATAGCAAGGAAATGTTGTGAGCAAGGTGTCCCAGCCAGGGCTCCAGGAGAGCATGGGAAACTCGGTGAGCGAGGCATCTCAGCCAGGGCTCCAGGACAGCATGTACATGTTGTGAGCGAGGCATCCCAGCCAGGGCTCCAGGAGACCATGGGAGATTCTGTGAGCGAGGTCCCTGGCAGGGCTCCAGGAGAGCATGGGAGATTCTGTGAGCGTTGCGTCCCAGCCAGGTCTCCAGGAGAGCATGGACATATTGTGAGCGAGGTGTCCCAGCCAGGGCTCCAGGAGAGCATTGGAGATTCTGCCAGTGAGCCATCCCAGCCAGGGCTCCAGGAGAGCATGGACATGTTGTGAGCGAGGAGTCCCAGCCAGGGCTCCAGGAGAGCATGGACATGTTGTGAGCGAGTCGTCCCAGCCAGTGCTCCAGGAGAGCATGCACATGTGAGCGAGGCGTCCCAGCCAGGGCACCAGGAGAGCATGGGAAATTCTGCAAGCGTGGCGTCCCTGGCAGGGCTCCAGGAGAGCATGGACATGTTTGTATCGAGCCTTCCCAGCCAGAGCTCCAGGAGAGCATGGGAGATTCTGTGACCGAGGCGCCTCAGCCAGGGCTCCAGGACAGCATGGAGATGTTGTGAGCGAGGCATCCCGGGCAGCGCTCCAGGAGAGCATGGGAGATTCTGGGAGTGAGGCATACCAGCCAGGTCTCCAGGAGATTCGGTGAGTGAGGCATCCTTTCCCTTTGGCGCACTGCTACTCGGTGGCAGACAGGGGAACTGTAACCTCTGGAAGTCCCAATGAGGTTTTGAAAAAGGGCCTGATGCCTGGACCCAGTTCCACGAGGCCGGGTAAAATCCGGCAGTGCCCCGCAAAAGGTGGCGCGCAGCAGTGATGCCGGGACGTCCGGGGGAATTCCTCGAGTGGATTCACAGATGGTGAGATTCTGCAAGTGAGGCATCCTGCCCAGAGCTCCAGGAGAGCATGGGAGATTCTGTGAGCAAGGCATCCCAGCCAGGGCTCCAGGAGAGCATGGACATGTTGTGAGCAAGGCATCCCAGCCAGGGCTCCAGGAGATCATGGGAGATTCTGCGAGCGAGGCATCTCAGCCAGGGCTCCAGGAGAGCATGGACATGTTGTGCGCGAGGTGTCCCAGCCATGTCTCCAGGAGAGCATGGACATGTTGTAAGCGAGGCGTCCCTGCCAGGGCTGCAGGAGAGCATGGACATGTTGTGAGCGAGGTGTCCCATCCAGGGCTCCAGGAGAGCATGGGAGATTCTGTGAGTGAGGCGTCCCTGCCAGGGTTCCATGAGAGCATGGACATGTTGTGAGCGAGGTGTCCCAGCCATGGCTCCTGGAGAGCATGGGAGATTCTGCGAGCGAGGCATCCTTGCCAGGGCTCCACAAGAGCATGGACATGTTGTGAGCGCAGCCAGGGCTCCAGGAGAGCATGGGAGATTCTGCGAGTGAGGAGTCCCTGCCGGGGCTCCAGGAGAGCAAGGAATTGTTGCGAGCAAGGCGTCCCAGCCAGGGCTCCAGGAGAGCATGGGAGATTCTGTGAGCGAGGCTCCTCAGCCAGGGCTCCAGGACAGCATGGACATGTTGTAAGCGATGCAGATGGCCTGGGCTCCATGAGAGCATGGGAGATTCTGGGAGTGATGCATCCCAGCCAGGTCTCCAGGAGATTCGGTGAGTGAGGCATCCCTTCCCTGCGGCGCACTGCCACCCAGTGGCAGACAGGGGAACTGTAACCTCTGGAAGTCCCGATGAGGTTTTGAAAAAGGGCCTGATGCCCGGACCCAGTTCCAGGAGGCCAGGTAAAATCTGGCTGTGCCCCACAAAAGGTGGCACGCAGCAGTGATGCCGTTACGTCTGGGGGAATTCCTCGAGTGGATTCACAGATGGTGAGATTCTGTGAGTGAGGCATCCTAGCCAAGTCTTATGGAGAAAATGGGAGATTCTGCGAGTGAGGCATCTCTGCCAGGGCTCCAGGAGAGCATGAACATATTGTGAGCGAGGCATCCCAGCCAGTGCTCCAGGAGAGCATTGGAGATTCTGCGTGCGAGCCATCCCAGCCAGGGCTCCAGGAGAGCATGGAAATGATGTGAGTGAGCCATCCCACCCAGGGCTCCAGGAGAGCATGGGATATTCTGCGAGTAAGGTGTCCCTGCCTGGGCTCCAGGAGACTATGGACATGTTGTGAGTGAGGCATCCCAGCCAGGGCTCCATGAGAGCATGGGAGATTCTGTGAGCAAGGCATCTCTGTCAAGGCTCCTGGAGAGCATGGTAGATTCTGCGAGTGAGGCGTCCCTGCCAGGGCTCCAGGAGAGCAAGGACATATTGCGAGAGAGCCATCCTAGCCAGGGCACCAGGAGAGCATGGACATGTTGTGAGTGAGACATCCCATCCAGGGCTCCAGGAGAGCATGGGAGATTCTGCGAGCGAGGCATCCCAGCCTGGGCTCCAGGAGAGCATGGGCATGTTGTGAGCGATGTGTCCCAGCCAAGGCTCCAGGAGAGCATGGACATGTTGTGAGCGAGGTGTCCCAGCCAGGGCTCCAGGAGAGCAACAGAGATTCTGTGAGCGAGGCGTCCCAGCCAGGGCTCCAGGAGAGCATAGGAGATTCTGCGAGCGAGCCATCCCAGCCAGGGCTCCAGGAAAGCATGGACATGTTGTGAGCGAGGCATCCCATCCAGGGCTCCTGGAGAGTATGCGAGGTTCTGCGAGTGAGGCATCCCTGCCAAGGCTCAATGAGAGCATGGACATGTTGTGAGCGAGGCATCCCAGACAGGGCTCCAGGAGAGCATGGGAGATTCTGTGAGCAAGGAGTCCCTGCCAGGGCTCCAGGAGAGCATGGGAAATTCTGCGAGTGAGGCGTCCCTGCCAGGGCTCCAGGAGAGCAAGGAAATGTTGCGAGCAAGTTGTCCCAGCCAGGGCTCCAGAAGAGCATGGACATGTTGTGAGCGAGGCATCCCATCCAGGGCTCCTGGAGAGCAAGGGAGATTCTTCGAGCGAGGCTTCCCTGCCAGGGCTCCACGAGAGCATGGACATGTTGTGATTGAGGTATCCCTGCCAGGGCTCCAAGAGAGTATGGGAGATTCTGCGAGCGTGGTCCCTGCAGGGCTCCAGGAGAGCATGGACATGTTGTGAGCGAGGCATCCCAGCCAGGGCTCAAGGAGAGCATTGGAGATTCTGCGAGCGAGCCATCCCAGCCAGGGCTCCACGAGAGCATGGACATGTTGTGAGCGAGGCATCCCATCCAGGGCTCCTGGAGAGCATGGGAGATTCTGTGAGCGAGGCATCACTGCCAGGGCTCCACGAGAGCATGGACATGTTGTGATTGAGGCATCCCTGCCAGGGCTCCAGGAGAGCATGGAAATGTGCGTGAGGCATCCCAGCCAGGGCTCCAGGAGAGCATTGGAGATTATGTGAGTGAGCCATCCCTGTCAGGGCTCCAGGAGAGCATGGACATGTTGTGAGCGAGGCGTCCCAGCCAGGGCTCCAGGAGAGCATTGCAGATTCTGCGAGCTAGCCATCCCTGTCAGGGCTCCAGGAGAGCATGGACATGTTGTGAGCGAGGCATCCCAGCCAGGGCTCCAGGAGAGCATGGGAGATTCTGTGAGCCAGGCGTCCCATCCAGGGCTCCTGGAGAGCAAGGGAGATTCTTCGAGCGAGGCATCCCTGCCAGTGCTTCACGAGAGCATGGACATGTTGTGATTGAGGCGTCCCTGCCAGGGCTCCAAGAGAGTATGGGAGATTCTGCGAGCGAGCCATCCCAGCCAGGGCTCCAGGACAGCAAGGACATGTTGTGAGCGAGGCATCCCAGACAGGGCTCCAGGAGAGCATGGGAGATTCTGTGAGCAAGGAGTCCCTGCCAGGGCTCCAGGAGAGCATGCACATGTGAGTGAGGCATTCCAGCCAGGGCTCCAGGAGAGCATGGGAGATTCTGAAAGCGAGGCATGCCTGGCAGGGCTCCAGGAGAGCATAGTAGATTCTGCGAGTGAGGCATCCCAGCCAGGGCTCCTGGAGAGCATGGAAATGATGTGAGTGAGGCGTCCCAGCCAGGGTTCCTGGAGAGTATGGGAGATTCTGTGAGTGAGTTGTCCCAGCCAGGGCTCCAGGAGTGCATGGACATGTTGAGAGCGAGGCGTCCCAGCCAGGGCTCCAGGAGAGCATGGGAGATTCTGCAAGCTAGGCGTCCCAGCCAGGGCTCCAGGATGTCATGGGTGATTCTGTAAGTGAGGCGTCCCTGCCAGGGCTCCAGGAGAGCAAGATCATGTTGTGAGCAAGACAACCCAGCCAGGGCTCCAGGAGAGTATGGGAGATTCTGCGAGCGAGGCGTCCCAGCCAGGGCTCCAGGAGAGCATGGGAGATTCTGTGAGCCAGGCATCCCATCCAGGGCTCCTGGAGAGCAAGGGAGATTCTTTGAGCGAGGCCTCCCTGCCAGGGCTCCACGAGAGCATGGACATGTTGTGATTGAGGCGTCCCTGCCAGGGCTCCAAGAGAGTATGGGAGATTCTGAGAGCGTGGTCCCTGCAGGGCTCCAGGAGAGCATGGACATATTGTGAGCAAGACATTCCAGCCAGGGCTCCAGGAGAGCATGGGAGATTCTGCGAGTGTGGTGTCCCAGCCAGGGTTCCAGGAGAGCATGGACATGTTGTGAGCGAGGCGTCCCATCCAGGGCTCCAGAGCATGGGAGATTCTGTGATTGAGGCATCCCTGCCAGGGCTCCAGGAGAGCAAGGAAATGTTGCGAGCAAGGTGACCCAGCCAGGGTTCCAGGAGAGCATGGGAAACTCTGTGAGCGAGGCATCTCAGCCAGGGCTCCAGGTCAGCATGGAGATGTTGTGCGTGAGGCATCCCAGCCAGGGCTCGAGGAGAGCATTGGAGATTCTGCGAGCGAGCCATCCCTGTCAGGGCTCCAGGAGAGCATGGACATGTTGTGAGCGAGGCGTCCCAGCCAGGGCTTGAGGAGAGCATTGGAGATTCTGCGATCGAGCCATCCCAGCCAGGGCTCCATGAGAGCATGGACATGTTGTGAGCGAGGCATCCCATCCAGGGCTCCTGGAGAGCATGGGAAATTCTGCGAGCGAGGCCTCCCTGCCAGGGCTCCACGAGAGCACGGACAAGTTGTGATTGAGGCATCCGTGCCTGGGCTCCAAGAGAGCATGGGAGATTCTGCGAGCATGGTCCCTGCCGGGGCTCCAAGAGCATGGACATATTGTGAGCGAGGCATCCCAGCCTAGGCTCCAGGAGAGCATTGGAGATTCTGTGAGTGAGCCATCCCTGTCAGGGCTCCAGGAGAGCATGGACATGTTGTGAGCGAGGCGTCCCAGCCAGGGCTCCAGGAGAGCATTGCAGATTCTGCGAGCTAGCCATCCCTGTCAGGGCTCCAGGAGAGCATGGACATGTTGTGAGCGAGGCATCCCAGCCAGGGCTCCAGGAGAGCATGGGAGATTCTGTGAGCCAGGCGTCCCATATAGGGCTCCTGGAGAGCAAGGGAGATTCTTCGAGCGAGGCATCCCTGCCAGTGCTTCACGAGAGCATGGACATGTTGTGATTGAGGCGTCCCTGCCAGGGCTCCAAGAGAGTATGGGAGATTCTGCGAGCAAGCCATCCCAGCCAGGGCTCCAGGACAGCAAGGACATGTTGTGAGCGAGGCATCCCAGACAGGGCTCCAGGAGAGCATGGGAGATTCTGTGAGCAAGGAGTCCCTGCCAGGGCTCCAGGAGAGCATGCACATGTGAGTGAGGCATTCCAGCCAGGGCTCCAGGAGAGCATGGGAGATTCTGAAAGCGAGGCATGCCTGGCAGGGCTCTAGGAGAGCATAGTAGATTCTGCGAGTGAGGCATCCCAGCCAGGGCTCCTGGAGAGCATGGAAATGATGTGAGTGAGGCGTCACAGCCAGGGTTCCCGGAGAGTATGGGAGATTCTGTGAGTGAGTTGTCCCAGCCAGGGCTCCAGGAGTGCATGGACATGTTGAGAGCGAGGCGTCCCAGCCAGGGCTCCAGGAGAGCATGGGAGATTCTGCAAGCTAGGCGTCCCAGCCAGGGCTCCAGGATGTCATGGGTGATTCTGTGAGTGAGGCGTCCCTGCCAGGGCTCCAGGAGAGCAAGATCATGTTGTGAGCAAGACAACCCAGCCAGGGCTCCAGGAGAGTATGGGAGATTCTGCGAGCGAGGCGTCCCAGCCAGGGCTCCAGGAGAGCATGGGAGATTCTGTGAGCCAGGCGTCCCATCCAGGGCTCCTGGAGAGCAAGGGAGATTCTTTGAGCGAGGCCTCCCTGCCAGGGCTCCACGAGAGCATGGACATGTTGTGATTGAGGCGTCCCTGCCAGGGCTCCAAGAGAGTATGGGAGATTCTGAGAGCGTGGTCCCTGCAGGGCTCCAGGAGAGCATGGACATATTGTGAGCAAGACATTCCAGCCAGGGCTCCAGGAGAGCATGGGAGATTCTGCGAGTGTGGTGTCCCAGCCAGGGTTCCAGGAGAGCATGGACATGTTGTGAGCGAGGCGTCCCATCCAGGGCTCCAGAGCATGGGAGATTCTGTGATTGAGGCATCCCTGCCAGGGCTCCAGGAGAGCAAGGAAATGTTGCGAGCAAGGTGACCCAGCCAGGGTTCCAGGAGAGCATGGGAAACTCTGTGAGCGAGGCATCTCAGCCAGGGCTCCAGGACAGCATGGAGATGTTGTGCGTGAGGCATCTCAGCCAGGGCTCGAGGAGAGCATTGGAGATTCTGCGAGCGAGCCATCCCTGTCAGGGCTCCAGTAGAGCATGGACATGTTGTGAGCGAGGCGTCCCAGCCAGGGCTTGAGGAGAGCATTGGAGATTCTGCGATCGAGCCATCCCAGCCAGGGCTCCATGAGAGCATGGACATGTTGTGAGCGAGGCATCCCATCCAGGGCTCCTGGAGAGCATGGGAAATTCTGCGAGCGAGGCCTCCCTGCCTGGGCTCCACGAGAGCACGGACAAGTTGTGATTGAGGCATCCGTGCCTGGGCTCCAAGAGAGCATGGGAGATTCTGCGAGCATGGTCCCTGCCGGGGCTCCAAGAGCATGGACATATTGTGAGCGAGGCATCCCAGCCTAGGCTCCAGGAGAGCATTGCAGATTCTGTGAGCGAGCCATCCCAGCCAGGGCTCCAGGAGAGCATGGACATGTTGTGAGCAGGTAATCCCATCCAGGGCTCCAGGAGAGCATGGGAGATTCTGAGAGCGAGGCATCCCAGCCAGGGCTCCAGGAGAACATGGACATGTTGTGTTCGAGGCATCCCAACCAGGGCTCCTGGAGAGCATGGGAGATTCTGTGAGGGAGGCACCACAGCCAGGGCTCCAGGAGAGTATGGACATGTTGTGAGCGAGGTGCCCCAGCCAGGGCCCCAGGAGAGCATGCACATGTGAGCAAGGAATCCTAGCCAGGGCTCCAGGAGAGCATAGGAGATTCTGCGAGTGAGGCATTCCAGCCAGGGCTCCAGGAGAGCATGGGAGATTCTGCGAGTGAGGCATGCCAGGGCTCCAGGAGAGCAAGGAGATGTTGTGAGCAAGGCATCCCAGCCAGCACTACAGGAGAGCATGGGAGATTCTGCGAGCGAGCCATCCCAGCCAGGGCTCCAGGAGAGCATGGACATGTTGTGAGCAGGTAATCCCATCCAGGGCTCCTGGAGAGCATGGACATGTTGTGATCGAGGCGTCCCTACCAGGGCTCCAGGAGAGCATGGGAGATTCTGTGAGCGAGGCTCCTCAGCCAGGGCTCCAGGACAGCATGGACATGTTGTGAGCGAGGTGTCCGGCCAGGGCTCCAGGAGAGCATGGACATGTTGTGAGCAAGGCATTCCAGCCAGGGCTCCAGGAGAGCATGGGAGATTCTGCGAGCGAGGTGTCCCAGCCAGGGCTCCAGGAGAGCATGCACATGTTGTGAGCGAGGCATCCTATCCAGGGTTCCAGGAGAGCATGGGAGATTCTGTGAGTGAGGCATCCCTACCAGGGCTCTAGGAGAGCAAGGAAATGTTGCGAGCAAGGTGACCCAGTCAGGGTTCCAGGAGAGCATGGGAAACTCTGTGAGCGAGGCATCTCAGCCAGGGCTCCAGGACAGCATGGAGATGTTGTGCACGAGGCATCCTTGTCAGGGCTCCAGGAGAGCATGGACATGTGAGCGAGGCGTCCCAGCCAGGGCTCGAGGAGAGCATTGGAGATTCTGCGAGTGAGCCATCCCAGCCAGGGCTACACGAGAGCATGGACATGTTGTGAGCGAGGCGTCCCAGCCAGCACTCCAGGAGAGCATGGGAGATTCTGTGAGCGAGGCTCCTCAGCCAGGGCTCCAGGACAGCATGGACATGTTGTGAGCGAGGCATCCGGCCAGGGCTCCAGGAGAGCATGGACATGTTGTGATCAAGGCGTCCCAGCCAGGGCTCCAGGAGAGCATGGGAAACTCTGTGAGCGAGGCGTCTCTGCCAGGGCTACAGGACAGCATGGAGATGTTGTGAGCGAGGAATCCGAGCCTGGTCTCCAGGAGAACATGGGAGATTCTGCGAGCGAGATCCTTGGCAGGGTTCCAGGAGAGCATGGGAGATTCTGTGAGCGAGGCATCCTAGCCAGGGCTCCTGGAGAGTATGGGAGATTCTGCGAGCGAGGCGTCCCTGCCAGGGCTCCAGGAGAGCTTGGACATGTTGTGAGCGAGGCGTCCCAGCCAGGGCTCCAGGAGAGCATTAGAGATTCTGCGAGGGAGGCGCCCCAGCCAAGGCTCCAGGAGAGCATGGGAGATTCTGTAAGTGAGGCGTCCCAGCCAGGGCTCCAGGAGAGCATGGGAGATTCTGTGAGCGAGGATCCTCAGCCAGGGCTCCAGGACAACATGCACATGTTGTGAGCGATGCGTCCCGGCCTGGGCTCCAGGAGAGCATGGGAGATTCCGGAAGTGAGGCATCCCAGCCAGGTCTCCAGGAGATTCGGTGAGCGAGGCATTCCTTCCCTGCGGTGCACTGCCACCCGGTGGCAGACAGGGGAACTGTAACCTCTGGAAGTCCCGATGAGGTTTTGAAAAAGGGCCTGATGCCTGAACCCAGTTGCAGGAGGCCGGGTAAAATCCGGCAGTGCCCCGAAAAAGGTGGCGCGCAGCAGTGATGCCGTGATGTCCTGGGGAATTCCTCGAGTGGATTCACAGATGGTTAGATTCTGCGAGCGAGGCATACCAGACAGGGCTCCTGGAGAACATGCATATGTTGTGCATGAGGCATCCCAGCCAGGGCTCCTGGAGAGCATGCACTTGTTGTGAGCGAGGCATCCCAGCCAGGGCTCCAGGACAGCATGAACATGTTGTGAGCGAGGCATCCCATCCAGGGCTCCAGTAGAGCATGGGAGATTCTGCAAGTGAGGCATCCCAGCCAGGGCTCCAGGAGAGCATGGGAGATTCTGCGAGAGAGGCGCCCCAGACAGGGCTCCAGGAGAACATGGACATATTGTGAGCGAGGCATCCCAGCCAGTGCTCCAGGAGAGCATTGGAGATTCTGCGTGCGAGCCATCCCAGCCAGGGCTCCAGGAGAGCATGGAAATGATGTGAGTGAGCCATCCCAGCCAGGGCTCTGAGAGAGTATGGGAGATTCTGCGAGTGAGGTGTCCCAGCCAGGGCTCCAGGAGAGCATGGACATGTTGTGAGTGAGGCGTCCCAGCCAGGGCTCCAGGAGAGCATGGGATATTCTGCGAGTAAGGTGTCCCTGCCTGGGCTCCAGGAGACTATGGACATGTTGAGAGTGAGACATCCCATCCAGGGCTCCAGGAGAGCATGGGAGATTCTGCGAGCGAGGCATCCCAGCCAGGGCTCCAGGAGAGCATGGGCATGTTGTGAGCGATGTGTCCCAGCCAAGGCTCCAGGAGAGCATGGACATGTTGTGAGCGAGGTGTCCCAGCCAGGGCTCCAGGAGAGCAACGGAGATTCTGTGAGCGAGGCGTCCCAGCCAGGGCTCCAGGAGAGCATAGGAGATTCTGCGAGCGAGCCATCCCAGCCAGGGCTCCAGGAAAGCATGGACATGTTGTGAGCGAGGCATCCCATCCAGGGCTCCTGGAGAGTATGGGAGGTTCTGCGAGTGATGCATCCCTGCCAAGGCTCAATGAGAGCATGGACATGTTGTGAGCGAGGCATCCCAGACAGGGCTCCAGGAGAGCATGGGAGATTCTGTGAGCAAGGAGTCCCTGCCAGGGCTCCAGGAGAGCAGGCACATGTGAGTGAGGCATTCCAGCCAGGGCTCCAGGAGAGCATGGGAGATTCTGCAAGTGAGGCATCCCTGGCAGGGCTCCAGGAGAGCATAGTAGATTCTGCGAGTGAGGCATCCCTGCCAGGGCTCCAGGAGAGCATGGAAATGATGTGAGCAAGGCGTCCCAGCCAAGGCTCCAGGAGAGTATGGGAGATTCTGTGAGTGAGTTGTCCCAGCCAGGGCTCCAGGAGTGCATGGACATGTTGAGAGCGAGGCGTCTCAGCCAGGGCTACAGGAGAGAATGGGAGATTCTGCGAGCAAGGCGTCCCTGCCAGGCCTCCACGAGAGCATGGACATGTTGTGAGCGAGGCGTCCCAGCCAGGGCTACAGGAGAGCATGGGAGATTCTGTAAGCTAGGCGTCCCAGCCACCAGGGCTCCAGGAGGGCATGGGTGATTCTGTGAGTGAGGCGTCCCTGCCAGGGCTCCAGGAGAGCAAGGAAATGTTGCGAGCAAGTTGTCCCAGCCAGGCTCCAGAAGAGCATGGACATGTTGTGAGCGAGGCATCCGTGCCTGGGCTCCAAGAGAGCATTGGAGATTCTGCGATCGAGCCATCCCAGCCAGGGCTCCATGAGAGCATGGACATGTTGTGAGTGAGGCATCCCATCCAGGGCTCCTGGAGAGCATGGGAAATTCTGCGAGCGAGGCCTCCCTGCCAGGGCTCCACGAGAGCACGGACAAGTTGTGATTGAGGCATCCGTGCCTGGGCTCCAAGAGAGCATGGGAGATTCTGCGAGCATGGTCCCTGCCGGGGCTCCAAGAGCATGGACATATTGTGAGCGAGGCATCCCAGCCTAGGCTCCAGGAGAGCATTGCAGATTCTGTGAGCGAGCCATCCCAGCCAGGGCTCCAGGAGAGCATGGACATGTTGTGAGCAGGTAATCCCATCCAGGGCTCCAGGAGAGCATGGCAGATTCTGAGAGCGAGGCATCCCAGCCAGGGCTCCAGGAGAGCATGGACATGTTGTGTTCGAGGCGTCCCAACCAGGGCTCCTGGAGAGCATGGGAGATTCTGTGAGGGAGGCACCACAGCCAGGGCTCCAGGAGAGTATGGACATGTTGTGAGCGAGGTGCCCCAGCCAGGGCCCCAGGAGAGCATGCACATGTGAGCAAGGAATCCTAGTCAGGGCTCCAGGAGAGCATAGGAGATTCTGCGAGTGAGGCATTCCAGCCAGGGCTCCAGGAGAGCATGGGAGATTCTGCGAGTGAGGCATGCCAGGGCTCCAGGAGAGCATGGGAGATTCTGCGAGTGAGGCGTCCCTGCCAGGGTTCCAGGAGAGCAAGGAGATGTTGTGAGCAAGGCATCCCAGCCAGCACTACAGGAGAGCATGGGAGATTCTGCGAGCGAGCCATCCCAGCCAGGGCTCCAGGAGAGCATGGACATGTTGTGAGCAGGTAATCCCATCCAGGGCTCCTGGAGAGCATGGACATGTTGTGATCGAGGCGTCCCTACCAGGGCTCCAGGAGAGCATGGGAGATTCTGTGAGCGAGGCTCCTCAGCCAGGGCTCCAGGACAGCATGGACATGTTGTGAGCGAGGTGTCCGGCCAGGGCTCCAGGAGAGCATGGACATGTTGTGAGCAAGGCATTCCAGCCAGGGCTCCAGGAGAGCATGGGAGATTCTGCGAGCGAGGTGTCCCAGCCAGGGCTCCAGGAGAGCATGCACATGTTGTGAGCGAGGCATCCTATCCAGGGCTCCAGGAGAGCATGGGAGATTCTGTGAGTGAGGCATCCCTACCAGGGCTCTAGGAGAGCAAGGAAATGTTGCGAGCAAGGTGACCCAGTCAGGGTTCCAGGAGAGCATGGGAAACTCTGTGAGCGAGGCATCTCAGCCAGGGCTCCAGGACAGCATGGAGATGTTGTGCACGAGGCATCCTTGTCAGGGCTCCAGGAGAGCATGGACATGTGAGCGAGGCGTCCCAGCCAGGGCTCGAGGAGAGCATTGGAGATTCTGCGAGTGAGCCATCCCAGCCAGGGCTACACGAGAGCATGGACATGTTGTGAGCGAGGCGTCCCAGCCAGCACTCCAGGAGAGCATGGGAGATTCTGTGAGCGAGGCTCCTCAGCCAGGGCTCCAGGACAGCATGGACATGTTGTGAGCGAGGCATCCGGCCAGGGCTCCAGGAGAGCATGGACATGTTGTGATCAAGGCGTCCCAGCCAGGGCTCCAGGAGAGCATGGGAAACTCTGTGAGCGAGGCGTCTCTGCCAGGGCTCCAGGACAGCATGGAGATGTTGTGAGCGAGGAATCCGAGCCTGGTCTCCAGGAGAACATGGGAGATTCTGCGAGCGAGATCCTTGGCAGGGTTCCAGGAGAGCATGGGAGATTCTGTGAGCGAGGCATCCTAGCCAGGGCTCCTGGAGAGTATGGGAGATTCTGCGAGCGAGGCGTCCCTGCCAGGGCTCCAGGAGAGCTTAGACATGTTGTGAGCGAGGCGTCCCAGCCAGGGCTCCAGGAGAGCATTAGAGATTCTGCGAGGGAGGCGCCCCAGCCAAGGCTCCAGGAGAGCATGGGAGATTCTGTAAGTGAGGCGTCCCAGCCAGGGCTCCAGGAGAGCATGGGAGATTCTGTGAGCGAGGATCCTCAGCCAGGGCTCCAGGACAACATGCACATGTTGTGAGCGATGCGTCCCGGCCTGGGCTCCAGGAGAGCATGGGAGATTCCGGAAGTGAGGCATCCCAGCCAGGTCTCCAGGAGATTCGGTGAGCGAGGCATTCCTTCCCTGCGGTGCACTGCCACCCGGTGGCAGACAGGGGAACTGTAACCTCTGGAAGTCCCGATGAGGTTTTGAAAAAGGGCCTGATGCCTGAACCCAGTTGCAGGAGGCCGGGTAAAATCCGGCAGTGCCCCGAAAAAGGTGGTGCGCAGCAGTGATGCCGTGATGTCCTGGGGAATTCCTCGAGTGGATTCACAGATGGTTAGATTCTGCGAGCGAGGCATACCAGACAGGGCTCCTGGAGAACATGCATATGTTGTGCATGAGGCATCCCAGCCAGGGCTCCTGGAGAGCATGCACTTGTTGTGAGCGAGGCATCCCAGCCAGGGCTCCAGGACAGCATGAACATGTTGTGAGCGAGGCATCCCATCCAGGGCTCCAGTAGAGCATGGGAGATTCTGCAAGTGAGGCATCCCAGCCAGGGCTCCAGGAGAGCATGGGAGATTCTGTGAGAGAGGCGCCCCAGACAGGGCTCCAGGAGAACATGGACATATTGTGAGCGAGGCATCCCAGCCAGTGCTCCAGGAGAGCATTGGAGATTCTGCGTGCGAGCCATCCCAGCCAGGGCTCCAGGAGAGCATGGAAATGATGTGAGTGAGCCATCCCAGCCAGGGCTCCGAGAGAGTATGGGAGATTCTGCGAGTGAGGTGTCCCAGCCAGGGCTCCAGGAGAGCATGGACATGTTGTGAGTGAGGCGTCCCAGCCAGGGCTCCAGAGAGCATGGGATATTCTGCGAGTAAGGTGTCCCTGCCTGGGCTCCAGGAGACTATGGACATGTTGAGAGTGAGACATCCCATCCAGGGCTCCAGGAGAGCATGGGAGATTCTGCGAGCGAGGCATCCCAGCCAGGGCTCCAGGAGAGCATGGGCATGTTGTGAGCGATGTGTCCCAGCCAAGGCTCCAGGAGAGCATGGACATGTTGTGAGCGAGGTGTCCCAGCCAGGGCTCCAGGAGAGCAACGGAGATTCTGTGAGCGAGGCGTCCCAGCCAGGGCTCCAGGAGAGCATAGGAGATTCTGCGAGCGAGCCATCCCAGCCAGGGCTCCAGGAAAGCATGGACATGTTGTGAGCGAGGCATCCCATCCAGGGCTCCTGGAGAGTATGGGAGGTTCTGCGAGTGATGCATCCCTGCCAAGGCTCAATGAGAGCATGGACATGTTGTGAGCGAGGCATCCCAGACAGGGCTCCAGGAGAGCATGGGAGATTCTGTGAGCAAGGAGTCCCTGCCAGGGCTCCAGGAGAGCAGGCACATGTGAGTGAGGCATTCCAGCCAGGGCTCCAGGAGAGCATGGGAGATTCTGCAAGTGAGGCATCCCTGGCAGGGCTCCAGGAGAGCATAGTAGATTCTGCGAGTGAGGCATCCCTGCCAGGGCTCCAGGAGAGCATGGAAATGATGTGAGTGAGCCATCCCAGCCAGGGCTCCGAGAGAGTATGGGAGATTCTGCGAGTGAGGTGTCCCAGCCAGGGCTCCAGGAGAGCATGGACATGTTGTGAGTGAGGCGTCCCAGCCAGGGCTCCAGGAGAGCATGGGATATTCTGCGAGTAAGGTGTCCCTGCCTGGGCTCCAGGAGACTATGGACATGTTGTGAGTGAGGCATCCCAGCCAGGGCTCCATGAGAGCATGGGAGATTCTGTGAGCAAGGCATCTCTGTCAAGGCTCCTGGAGAGCATGGTAGATTCTGTGAGTGAGTCGTCCCTGCCAGGTCTCCAGGAGAGCAAGGACATATTGCGAGAGAGCCATCCTAGCCAGGGCACCAGGAGAGCATGCACACAATTTGAGCGAGGCATCCCAGCCAGGGCTCCAGGAGAGTATGGGAGATTCTACGAGCGAGGCGTCCCTGGCAGGGCTCCAGGAGAGCATGGGAGATTCTATGAGTGAGGCGTCCCAGCCAGGGCTCCAGGAGAGCATGGAAATGATGTGAGCGAGGCATCCCAGCCAGGGCTCCTGGATAGTATGGGAGATTCTGCGAGTGAGGTGTCCCAGCCAGGGCTCCAGGAGAGCATGGGAAATTCTGAGAGTGAGGCGTCCCTGCCATTGCTCTAGGACTGCATTGACATGTTGTGAGCAAGCCCTCCCAGCCAGGGCTCCAGTAGAGCATGGACATGTTGTGAGCGAGGTGTCCCAGCCAAGGCTCCAGGAGAGCATGGATATGTTGTGAGCGAGGTGTCCCAGCCAGGGGTCCAGGAGAGCATGGGAGATTCTGTGAGCAAGGTGTCCCTGCCAGGGCTCCAGGAGAGCATGCACATGTTGTGAGCGAGGCATCCCAGATAGGGCTCCAGGAGAGCATGGGAGATTTTGCGAGCGAGGCGTCCCTGCCAGGGCTCCATGAGAGCATGGACATGTGAGTGAGGCGTCCCAGCCAGGGCTCCAGGAGAGCATGGGAGATTCTGCAAGCGAGGCATCCCAGTCAGGGCTCCAGGAGAGCATGGACATGTTGTGAGCGATGCATCTCCAGGAAAGCATGGGAGATTCTGGGAGTGAGGTATCCCAGCGAGGTCTCCAGGAGATTTGGTGAGCGAGGCATCCCTTCCCTGCGGTGCCCTGCCACCCTGTGGCAGACAGGGGAACTGTAACCTCTGGAAGGTCCCGATGAGGTTTTGAAAAAGGGCCTGATGCCTGGACCCAGTTCCAGGAGGCCGGGTAAAATCCAGCAGTGCCCCGCAAAAGGTGGTGCGCAGCAGTGATGCCGTGATGTCCGGGGGAATTCCTCAAGTGGATTCACAGATGGCAAGATTCTGCGAGTGAGGCGTCCTAGCCAAGGCTCCTGGAGAGCATGGACATATTGTGAGTGAAGCGTCCCAGCAAGGGTTCCAGGAGAGCATTGGAGATTCTGTGAGCGAGCTATTCCAGCCAGGGCTCCAGGAGAGCATGGACATGTTGTGAGCGTGGCGTCCCAGCCAGGGCTCCACGAGAGCATGGGAGATTCTGCATGCGAGGTCCCAGCAACGGTTCCAGGAGAGCATTGGAGATTCTGCGAGCTATTCCAGCCAGGGCTCCAAGAGAGCATGGGAGATTCTGCGAGCATGGTCCCTGCCGGGGCTCCAAGAGCATGGACATATTGTGAGAAAGGCATCCCAGCCAGGGCTCCAGGAGAGCATGGACATGTTGTGAGCAGGTAATCCCATCCTGGGCTCCAGGAGAGCATGGGAGATTCTGAGAGCGAGGCATCCCAGCCAGGGCTCCAGGAGAGCATGGACATGTTGTGTTCGAGGCGTCCCAACCAGGGCTCCAGGAGAGCATGGGAGATTCTGTGAGGGAGGCACCACAGCCAGGGCTCCAGGAGAGTATGGACATGTTGTGAGCGAGGTGCCCCAGCCAGGGCCCCAGGAGAGCATGCACATGAGAGTGAGGAATCCTAGCCAGGGCTCCAGGAGAGCATAGGAGATTCTGCGAGTGAGGCATTCCAGCCAGGGCTCCAGGAGAGCATGGGAGATTCTGCGAGTGAGGCATGCCAGCCAGGGCTCCAGGAGAGCATGGGAGATTCTGTGAGTGAGGCATCCCTGCCAGGGTTCCAGGAGAGCAAGGAGATGTTGTGAGCAAGGCGTCCCAGCCAGCACTACAGGAGAGCATGGGAGATTCTGTGAGCGAGCCATCCCAGCCACGGCTCCAGGAGAGCATGGACATGTTGTGAGCAGGTAATCCCATCCAGGGCTCCTGGAGAGCATGGACATGTTGTGATCGAGGCGTCCCTACCAGGGCTCCAGGAGAGCATGGGAGATTCTGTGAGCAAGGAGTCCCTGCCAGGGCTCCAGGAGAACATGCACATGTGAGCGAGGAATCCTAGCCAGGGCTCCAGGAGAGCATGGGAGATTCTGCAAGCGAGGCATCCCAGTCAGGGCTCCAGGAGAGCATGGACATGTTGTGAGCGATGCATCTCCAGGAGAGCATGGGAGATTCTGGGAGTGAGGCATCCCAGCGAGGTCTCCAGGAGATTCGGTGAGCGAGGCATCCCTTCCCTGCGGCGCACTGCCACCCAGTGGCAGACAGGGGAACTGTAACCTCTGGAAGGTCCCGATGAGGTTTTGAAAAAGGGCCTGATGCCTGGACCCAGTTCCAGGAGGCCGGGTAAAATCCGGCAGTGCCCCGCAAAAGGTGGTGCGCAGCAGTGATGCCGTGATGTCTGGGGGAATTCCTCGAGTGGATTCACAGATGGCAAGATTCTGCGAGTGAGGCGTCCTAGCCAAGGCTCCTGGAGAGCATGGACATATTGTGAGCGAAGCATCCCAGCAAGGGTTCCAGGAGAGCATTGGAGATTCTGCGAGCGAGCTATTCCAGCCAGGGCTCCAGGAGAGCATGGACATGTTGTGAGCGTGGCATCCCAGCCAGAGCTCCACGAGAGCATGGGAGATTCTGCATGCGAGGTCCCTGGCAGGGCTCCAGGAGAGCATGGGAGATTCTGTGAGCGAGCCATCCCAGCCAGGGCTCCAGGAGAGCACGGACATGTTGTGAGTGAGGCATCCCATCCAGGGCTCCTGGAGAGCATGGGAGAATCTGCGAGCATGGCATCCCTGCCAGGGCTCCAGGAGAGCATGGACATGTTGTGATTGAGGCATCCCTGCAAGGGCTCCAGGAGAGCATGGGAGATTCTGTGAGCGAGGCACATCAGCCAGGGCTCCAGGAGAGCATGGACATGTTGTGTTCGAGGAATCCCTGCCAGGGCTCCAGGAGAGCATGGACATGATGTGTACGAGGCATCCCAGCCAGGGTTCCAGGAGAGCATGGGAGATTCTGTGAGTGAGGCATCCCAGCCTGGGCTCCAGGAGAGCATGGACATATTGTGAGCGTGGCGTCCCTGTCAGGGCTCCAGGAGAGCATTGGAGATTTTGCGAGCGAGCCATCCCAGCCAGGGCTCCAGGAGAGCATGGACATGTTGTGCGTGAGGCATCCCAGTCAGGGCTCCAGGAGAACATTGGAGATTCTGAGAGCGAGCCATCCCAGCCAGGGCAAAAGGAGAGCATGGACAAGTTGTGAGCGAGGCATCCCAGCCAGGGCTCCAGGAGAGCATGGGAGATTCTGCGTGCGAGGCATCCCAGCCAGGGCTCCAGGAGAGCTTTGGAGATTCTGCGAGCGTGGCATCCCTGGCAGGGCTCCAGGAGAGCACAAGAGATTCTGGAGTGAGGCATCCCAGCCAGGGCTCCAGGAGAGCATGGACATATTGTGAGTGAAGCGTCCCAGCCAGGGCTCCAGGAGAGCATTGGAGATTCTGCGAGCGAGCCATCCCAGCCAGAGGGCTCCAGGAGAGCATTGACATGTTGTGAGTGAGGCATCCCAGCCAGGGCTCCTGGAGAGTATGGGAGGTTCTGCGAGTGAGGCATCCCTGCCAGGGCTCCATGAGAGCATGGACATGTTGTGAGCGAGGCATCCCAGACAGGGCTCCAGGAGAGCATGGGAGATTCTGTGAGCAAGGAGTCCCTGCCAGGGCTCCAGGAGAGCATGCACATGTGAGTGAGTCATTCCAGCCAGGGCTCCAGGAGAGCATGGGAGATTCTGCAAGCGAGGCATCCCTGGCAGGTCTCCAGGAGAGCATAGTAGATTCTGCGAGTGAGGCATCCCAGCCAGGGCTCCAGGAGAGCATGGAAATGATGTGAGCGAGGCATCCCAGCCAGGTCTCCTGGAGAGTATGGGAGATTCTGCAAGTGAGTTGTCCCAGCCAGGGCTCCAGGAGTGCATGGACATGTTGAGAGTGAGGCGTCTCAGCCTGGGCTACAGGAGAGCATGGGAGATTCTGCGAGCAAGGCGTCCCTGCCAGGGCTCTACGAGAGCATGGACATGTTGTGAGCGAGGCGTCCCAGCCAGGGCTACAGGAGAGCATGGGAGATTCTGCAAGCTAGGCGTCCCAGCCAGGGCTCCATGAGGGAATGGGTGATTCTGTGAGTGAGGCATCCCTGCCAGGGCTCCAGGAGAGCAAAGAAATGTTGTGAGTGAGGCATCCGGCCAGGGCTCCAGAAGAGCAAGGACATGTTGTGAGCAAGACATCCCAGCCAGGGCTCCAGGAGAGTATGGGAGATTCTGCGAGCGAGGCGTCCCAGCCAGGGCTCCAGGAGAGCATTGGAAATTCTGCAAGTGAGGCGTCCCTGCCAGGGCTCCAGGAGAGCAAGGAAATGTTGCGAGCAAGTTGTCCCAGCCAGGGCTCCAGAAGAGCATGGACATGTTGTGAGTGAGGCATCCCATCCAGGGCTCCTGGAGAGCAAGGGAGATTCTTCGAGCGAGGCATCCCTGCCAGGGCTCCACGAGAGCATGGACATGTTGTGATTGAGGCATCCCTGCCAGGGCTCCAAGAGAGTATGGGAGATTCTGGGAGCGTGGTCCCTGCAGGGCTCCAGGAGAGCATGGACATATTGTTAGCAAGGCATTCCAGCCAGGGCTCCAGGAGAGCATGGGAGATTCTGCGAGTGAGGTGTCCCAGCCAGGGTTCCAGGAAAGCATGGACATGTATTGAGCGTGGCGTCCCATCCAGGGCTCCAGAGCATGGGAGATTTTGTGAGTGAGGCATCCCAGCCAAGGCTCCACGAGAGCATGGACATGTTGTGAGCGAGGCATCCAAGCCAGGGCTCCAGGAGAGCATGGGAGATTCTGCGAGTGAGGTGTCCCAGCCTGGGCTCCAGGGGAGCATGGCAGATTATGAGAGTGAGGCGTCCCGGCCAGGGTTCCAGGAGAGCAAGGAAATGTTGCGGGCAAGGCGTCCCAGCCAAGGCTCCAGGAGAGCATGGCAGATTCTGTGAGTGATGCTCCTCAGCCAGGGCTCCAGGACAGCATGGACATGTTGTGAGCAAGGCATCCCAGCCAGGGCTCCAGGAGAGCATGGGAGATTCTGCGAGCGAGGAGTCCCAGCCAGGGCTTTAGGAGAGCATGGATATGTTGAGAGCGAGGCGTCCCAGCCAGGGCTCCAGGAAAGCATGGACATGCTGTGAGCGAGGCATCCCATCCAGGGCTCCTGGAGAGTATGGGAGGTTCTGCGAGTGAGGCATCCCTGCCAGAGCTCCATGAGAGCATGGACATGTTGTGAGCGAGGCATCCCAGACAGGGCTCCAGGAGAGCATGGGAGATTCTGCGAGTGAGGTGTCCCAGCCTGGGCTCCAGGGGAGCATGGCAGATTATGAGAGTGAGGCGTCCCGGCCAGGGTTCCAGGAGAGCAAGGAAATGTTGCGGGCAAGGCGTCCCAGCCAAGGCTCCAGGAGAGCATGGCAGATTCTGTGAGTGATGCTCCTCAGCCAGGGCTCCAGGACAGCATGGACATGTTGTGAGCAAGGCATCCCAGCCAGGGCTCCAGGAGAGCATGGGAGATTCTGCGAGCGAGGAGTCCCAGCCAGGGCTCCAGGAGAGCATGCACATGTGAGTGAGTCATTCCAGCAAGGGCTCCAGGAGAGCAAGGGAGATTCTGCAAGCGAGGCATCCCTGGCAGGGCTCCAGGAGAGCATAGTAGATTCTGCGAGTGAGGCATCCCAGCCAGGGCTCCAGGAGAGCATGGGAGATTCTGTGAGCGAGGATCCTCAGCCAGGGCTCCAGGACAACATGCACATGTTGTGAGCGATGCGTCCCGGCCTGGGCTCCAGGAGAGCATGGGAGATTCCGGAAGTGAGGCATCCCAGCCAGGTCTCCAGGAGATTCGGTGAGCGAGGCATTCCTTCCCTGCGGTGCACTGCCACCCGGTGGCAGACAGGGGAACTGTAACCTCTGGAAGTCCCGATGAGGTTTTGAAAAAGGGCCTGATGCCTGGACCCAGTTCCAGGAGGCCTGGTAAAATCCAGCAGTGCCCCGCAAAAGGTGGTGCGCAGCAGTGATGCCGTGATGTCCAGGGGAATTCCTCAAGTGGATTCACAGATGGCAAGATTCTGCGAGTGAGGCGTCCTAGCCAAGGCTCCTGGAGAGCATGGACATATTGTGAGTGAAGCGTCCCAGCAAGGGTTCCAGGAGAGCATTGGAGATTCTGTGAGCGAGCTATTCCAGCCAGGGCTCCAGGAGAGCATGGACATGTTGTGAGCGTGGCGTCCCAGCCAGGGCTCCACGAGAGCATGGGAGATTCTGCATGCGAGGTCCCAGCAACGGTTCCAGGAGAGCATGGGAGATTCTGCGAGCTATTCCAGCCAGGGCTCCAAGAGAGCATGGGAGATTCTGCGAGCATGGTCCCTGCCGGGGCTCCAAGAGCATGGACATATTGTGAGCGAGGCATCCCAGCCAGGGCTCCAGGAGAGCATGGACATGTTGTGAGCAGGTAATCCCATCCTGGGCTCCAGGAGAGCATGGGAGATTCTGAGAGCGAGGCATCCCAGCCAGGGCTCCAGGAGAGCATGGACATGTTGTGTTCGAGGCGTCCCAACCAGGGCTCCAGGAGAGCATGGGAGATTCTGTGAGGGAGGCACCACAGCCAGGGCTCCAGGAGAGTATGGACATGTTGTGAGCGAGGTGCCCCAGCCAGGGCCCCAGGAGAGCATGCACATGAGAGTGAGGAATCCTAGCCAGGGCTCCAGGAGAGCATAGGAGATTCTGCGAGTGAGGCATTCCAGCCAGGGCTCCAGGAGAGCATGGGAGATTCTGCGAGTGAGGCATGCCAGCCAGGGCTCCAGGAGAGCATGGGAGATTCTGTGAGTGAGGCATCCCTGCCAGGGTTCCAGGAGAGCAAGGAGATGTTGTGAGCAAGGCGTCCCAGCCAGCACTACAGGAGAGCATGGGAGATTCTGTGAGCGAGCCATCCCAGCCACGGCTCCAGGAGAGCATGGACATGTTGTGAGCAGGTAATCCCATCCAGGGCTCCTGGAGAGCATGGACATGTTGTGATCGAGGCGTCCCTACCAGGGCTCCAGGAGAGCATGGGAGATTCTGTGAGCAAGGAGTCCCTGCCAGGGCTCCAGGAGAACATGCACATGTGAGCGAGGAATCCTAGCCAGGGCTCCAGGAGAGCATGGGAGATTCTGCGAGCGAGGCATCCCAGTCAGGGCTCCAGGAGAGCATGGACATGTTGTGATCGAGGCGTCCCATCCAGGGCTCCTGGAGAGCATGGGAGAATCTGCGAGCATGGCATCCCTGCCAGGGCTCCACGAGAGCATGGGAGATTCTGCATGCGAGGTCCCTGGCAGGGCTCCAGGAGAGCATGGGAGATTCTGTGAGCGAGCCATCCCAGCCAGGGCTCCAGGAGAGCACGGACATGTTGTGAGTGAGGCATCCCATCCAGGGCTCCTGGAGAGCATGGGAGAATCTGCGAGCATGGCATCCCTGCCAGGGCTCCAGGAGAGCATGGACATGTTGTGATTGAGGCATCCCTGCAAGGGCTCCAGGAGAGCATGGGAGATTCTGTGAGCGAGGCACATCAGCCAGGGCTCCAGGAGAGCATGGACATGTTGTGTTCGAGGAATCCCTGCCAGGGCTCCAGGAGAGCATGGACATGATGTGTACGAGGCATCCCAGCCAGGGTTCCAGGAGAGCATGGGAGATTCTGTGAGTGAGGCATCCCAGCCTGGGCTCCAGGAGAGCATGGACATATTGTGAGCGTGGCGTCCCAGTCAGGGCTCCAGGAGAGCATTGGAGATTTTGCGAGCGAGCCATCCCAGCCAGGGCTTCAGGAGAGCATGGACATGTTGTGCGTGAGGCATCCCAGTCAGGGCTCCAGGAGAACATTGGAGATTCTGAGAGCGAGCCATCCCAGCCAGGGCAAAAGGAGAGCATGGACAAGTTGTGAGCGAGGCATCCCAGCCAGGGCTCCAGGAGAGCATGGGAGATTCTGCGTGCGAGGCATCCCAGCCAGGGCTCCAGGAGAGCTTTGGAGATTCTGCGAGCGTGGCATCCCTGGCAGGGCTCCAGGAGAGCACAAGAGATTCTGGAGTGAGGCATCCCAGCCAGGGCTCCAGGAGAGCATGGACATATTGTGAGTGAAGCGTCCCAGCCAGGGCTCCAGGAGAGCATTGGAGATTCTGCGAGCGAGCCATCCCAGCCAGAGGGCTCCAGGAGAGCATTGACATGTTGTGAGTGAGGCATCCCAGCCAGGGCTCCTGGAGAGTATGGGAGGTTCTGCGAGTGAGGCATCCCTGCCAGGGCTCCATGAGAGCATGGACATGTTGTGAGCGAGGCATCCCAGACAGGGCTCCAGGAGAGCATGGGAGATTCTGTGAGCAAGGAGTCCCTGCCAGGGCTCCAGGAGAGCATGCACATGTGAGTGAGTCATTCCAGCCAGGGCTCCAGGAGAGCATGGAAATGATGTGAGCGAGGCATCCCAGCCAGGTCTCCTGGAGAGTATGGGAGATTCTGCAAGTGAGTTGTCCCAGCCAGGGCTCCAGGAGTGCATGGACATGTTGAGAGTGAGGCGTCTCAGCCTGGGCTACAGGAGAGCATGGGAGATTCTGCGAGCAAGGCGTCCCTGCCAGGGCTCTACGAGAGCATGGACATGTTGTGAGCGAGGCGTCCCAGCCAGGGCTACAGGAGAGCATGGGAGATTCTGCAAGCTAGGTGTCCCAGCCAGGGCTCCATGAGGGAATGGGTGATTCTGTGAGTGAGGCATCCCTGCCAGGGCTCCAGGAGAGCAAAGAAATGTTGTGAGTGAGGCATCCGGCCAGGGCTCCAGAAGAGCAAGGACATGTTGTGAGCAAGACATCCCAGCCAGGGCTCCAGGAGAGTATGGGAGATTCTGCGAGAGAGGCGTCCCAGCCAGGGCTCCAGGAGAGCATTGGAAATTCTGCAAGTGAGGCGTCCCTGCCAGGGCTCCAGGAGAGCAAGGAAATGTTGCGAGCAAGTTGTCCCAGCCAGGGCTCCAGAAGAGCATGGACATGTTGTGAGTGAGGCATCCCATCCAGGGCTCCTGGAGAGCAAGGGAGATTCTTCGAGCGAGGCATCCCTGCCAGGGCTCCACGAGAGCATGGACATGTTGTGATTGAGGCATCCCTGCCAGGGCTCCAAGAGAGTATGGGAGATTCTGCGAGCGTGGTCCCTGCAGGGCTCCAGGAGAGCATGGACATATTGTTAGCAAGGCATTCCAGCCAGGGCTCCAGGAGAGCATGGGAGATTCTGCGAGTGAGGTGTCCCAGCCAGGGTTCCAGGAGAGCATGGACATGTATTGAGCTTGGCGTCCCATCCAGGGCTCCAGAGCATGGGAGATTTTGTGAGTGAGGCATCCCAGCCAGGGCTCCACGAGAGCATGGACATGTTGTGAGCGAGGCATCCAAGCTAGGGCTCCAGGAGAGCATGGGAGATTCTGCGAGTGAGGTGTCCCAGCCTGGGCTCCAGGGGAGCATGGCAGATTATGAGAGTGAGGCGTCCCGGCCAGGGTTCCAGGAGAGCAAGGAAATGTTGCGGGCAAGGCGTCCCAGCCAAGGCTCCAGGAGAGCATGGCAGATTCTGTGAGTGATGCTCCTCAGCCAGGGCTCCAGGACAGCATGGACATGTTGTGAGCAAGGCATCCCAGCCAGGGCTCCAGGAGAGCATGGGAGATTCTGCGAGCGAGGAGTCCCAGCCAGGGCTCCAGGAGAGCATGGATATGTTGAGAGCGAGGCGTCCCAGCCAGGGCTCCAGGAAAGCATGGACATGCTGTGAGCGAGGCATCCCATCCAGGGCTCCTGGAGAGTATGGGAGGTTCTGCGAGTGAGGCATCCCTGCCAGGGCTCCATGAGAGCATGGACATGTTGTGAGCGAGGCATCCCAGACAGGGCTCCAGGAGAGCATGGGAGATTCTGTGAGCAAGGAGTCCCTGCCAGGGCTCCAGGAGAGCATGCACATGTGAGTGAGTCATTCCAGCCAGGGCTCCAGGAGAGCAAGGGAGATTCTGCAAGCGAGGCATCCCTGGCAGGGCTCCAGGAGAGCATAGTAGATTCTGCGAGTGAGGCATCCCAGCCAGGGCTCCAGGAGAGCATGGAAATGATGTGAGCGAGGCATCCCAGCCAGGTCTCCTGGAGAGTATGGGAGATTCTGCGAGTGAGTTGTCCCAGCCAGGGCTCCAGGAGTGCATGGACATGTTGAGAGCGAGGCGTCTCAGCCCAGGCTACAAAGAGAGCATGGGAGATTCTGCGAGCAAAGCTTCCCTGCCAGGGCTCCACGAGAACATGGACATGTTGTGAGTGAAGCGTCCCAGCCAGGGCTACAGGAGAGCATGGGAGATTCTGCAAGCTAGGAGTCCCAGCCAGGGCTCCAGGAGGGAATGGGTGATTCTGTGAGTGAGGCATCCCTGCCAGGGCTCCAGGAGAGCAAGGAAATGTTGTGAGTGAGGCGTCCGGCAAGGGCTCCAGGAGAGCATGGGAGATTCTGCGAGCGAGGAGTCCCAGCCAGGGCTCCAGGAGAGCATGGATATGTTGAGAGCGAGGCGTCCCAGCCAGGGCTCCAGGAAAGCATGGACATGCTGTGAGCGAGGCATCCCATCCAGGGCTCCTGGAGAGTATGGGAGGTTCTGCGAGTGAGGCATCCCTGCCAGGGCTCCATGAGAGCATGGACATGTTGTGAGCGAGGCATCCCAGACAGGGCTCCAGGAGAGCATGGGAGATTCTGTGAGCAAGGAGTCCCTGCCAGGGCTCCAGGAGAGCATGCACATGTGAGTGAGGCATTCCAGCCAGGGCTCCAGGAGAGCATGGGAGATTCTGAAAGCGAGGCATCCCTGGCAGGGCTCCAGGAGAGCATAGTAGATTCTGCGAGTGAGGCATCCCAGCCAGGGCTCCTGGAGAGCATGGAAATGATGTGAGTGAGGCGTCCCAGCCAGGGCTCCTGGAGAGTATGGGAGATTCTGTGAGTGAGTTGTCCCAGCCAGGGCTCCAGGAGTGCATGGACATGTTGAGAGCGAGGCGTCCCAGCCAGGGCTCCAGGAGAGCATGGGAGATTCTGCAAGCTAGGCGTCCCAGCCAGGGCTCCAGGATGTCATGGTTGATTCTGTGAGTGAGGTGTCCCTGCCAGGGCTCCAGGAGAGCAAGATCATGTTGTGAGCAAGACAACCCAGCCAGGGCTCCAGGAGAGTATGGGAGATTCTGCGAGCGAGGCGTCCCAGCCAGGGCTCCTGGAGAGCATGGGAGATTCTGTGAGCCAGGCGTCCCGTCCAGGGCTCCTGGAGAGCAAGGGAGATTCTTTGAGCGAGGCCTCCCTGCCAGGGCTCCACGAGAGCATGGACATGTTGTGATTGAGGCATCCCTGAAAGGGCTCCAAGAGAGTATGGGAGATTCTGAGAGCGTGGTCCTTGCAGGGCTCCAGGAGAGCATGGACATATTGTGAGCAAGACATTCCAGCCAGGGCTCCAGGAGAGCATGGGAGATTCTGCGAGTGTGGTGTCCCAGCCAGGGTTCCAGGAGAGCATGGACATGTTGTGAGCGAGGCGTCCCATCCAGGGCTCCAGAGCATGGGAGATTCTGTGATTGAGGCATCCCTGCCAGGGCTCCAGGAGAGCAAGGAAATGTTGCGAGCAAGGTGACCCAGCCAGGGTTCCAGGAGAGCATGGGAAACTCTGTGAGCAAGGCATCTCAGCCAGGGCTCCAGGACAGCATGGAGATGTTGTGCGCGAGGCATCCCAGCCAGGGCTCGAGGAGAGCATTGGAGATTCTGCGAGCGAGCCATCCCTGTCAGGGCTCCAGGAGAGCATGGACATGTTGTGAGCGAGGCATCCCAGCCAGGGCTTGAGGAGAGCATTGGAGATTCTGCGATCGAGCCATCCCAGCCAGGGCTCCATGAGAGCATGGACATGTTGTGAGCGAGGCATCATATCCAGGGCTCCTGGAGAGCATGGGAAATTCTGCGAGCGAGGCCTCCCTGCCAGGGCTCCACGAGAGCACGGACAAGTTGTGATTGAGGCATCCGTGCCTGGGCTCCAAGAGAGCATGGGAGATTCTGCGAGCATGGTCCCTGCCGGGGCTCGAAGAGCATGGACATATTGTGAGCGAGGCATCCCAGCCTAGGCTCCAGGAGAGCATTGCAGATTCTGTGAGCGAGCCATCCCAGCCAGGGCTCCAGGAGAGCATGGACATGTTGTGAGCAGGTAATCCCATCCAGGGCTCCAGGAGAGCATGGGAGATTCTGAGAGCGAGGCATCCCAGCCAGGGCTCCAGGAGAGCATGGACATGTTGTGTTCGAGGCGTCCCAACCAGGGCTCCTGGAGAGCATGGGAGATTCTGTGAGGGAGGCATCCCTGCCAGGGCTCTAGGAGAGCAAGGAAATGTTGTGAGCAAGGTGACCCAGTCAGGGTTCCAGGAGAGCATGGGAAACTCTGTGAGCGAGGCATCTCAGCCAGGGCTCCAGGACAGCATGGAGATGTTGTGCACGAGGCATCCTTGTCAGGGCTCCAGGAGAGCATGGACATGTTGTGAGCGAGGCGTCCCAGCCAGGGCTCGAGGAGAGCATTGGAGATTCTGCGAGTGAGCCATCCCAGCCAGGGCTCCACGAGAGCATGGACATGTTGTGAGCGAGGCGTCCCAGCCAGCACTCCAGGAGAGCATGGGAGATTCTGTGAGCAAGGCTCCTCAGCCAGGGCTCCAGGACTGCATGGACATGTTGTGAGCGAGGCGTCCGGCCAGGGCTCCAGGAGAGCATGGACATGTTGTGATCAAGGCGTCCCAGCCAGGGCTCCAGGAGAGCATGGGAAACTCTGTGAGCGAGGCGTCTCAGCCAGGGCTCCAGGACAGCATGGAGATGTTGTGAGCGAGGAATCCGAGCCTGGTCTCCAGGAGAACATGGGAGATTCTGCGAGCGAGATCCTTGGCAGGGTTCCAGGAGAGCATGGGAGATTCTGTGAGTGAGGCATCCTAGCCAGGGCTCCTGGAGAGTATGGGAGATTCTGCGAGCGAGGCGTCCCTGCCAGGGCTCCAGGAGAGCTTGGACATGTTGTGAGCGAGGCGTCCCAGCCAGGGCTCCAGGAGAGCATTAGAGATTCTGTGAGTGAGGCATCCCTGCCAGGGCTCCAGAAGAGCATGGACATGTTGTGAGCGAGGTGTCCCAGCCAGGGCTCCAGGAGAGCATTGGAGATTCTGCGAGCGAGGCGCCCCAGCCAAGGCTCCAGGAGAGCATGGGAGATTCTGTAAGTGAGGCGTCCCAGCCAGGGCTCCAGGAGAGCATGGGAGATTCTGTGAGCGAGGATCCTCAGCCAGGGCTCCAGGACAACATGCACATGTTGTGAGCGATGCGTCCCGGCCTGGGCTCCAGGAGAGCATGGGAGATTCCGGAAGTGAGGCATCCCAGCCAGGTCTCCAGGAGATTCGGTGAGCGAGGCATTCCTTCCCTGCGGTGCACTGCCACCCGGTGGCAGACAGGGGAACTGTAACCTCTGGAAGTCCCGATGAGGTTTTGAAAAAGGGCCTGATGCCTGAACCCAGTTGCAGGAGGCCGGGTAAAATCCGGCAGTGCCCCGAAAAAGGTGGCGCGCAGCAGTGATGCCGTGATGTCCTGGGGAATTCCTCGAGTGGATTCACAGATGGTTAGATTCTGCGAGCGAGGCATACCAGACAGGGCTCCTGGAGAACATGCATATGTTGTGCATGAGGCATCCCAGCCAGGGCTCCTGGAGAGCATGCACTTGTTGTGAGCGAGGCATCCCAGCCAGGGCTCCAGGACAGCATGAACATGTTGTGAGCGAGGCATCCCATCCAGGGCTCCAGTAGAGCATGGGAGATTCTGCAAGTGAGGCATCCCAGCCAGGGCTCCAGGAGAGCATGGGAGATTCTGCGAGAGAGGTGCCCCAGACAGGGCTCCAGGAGAACATGGACATATTGTGAGCGAGGCATCCCAGCCAGTGCTCCAGGAGAGCATTGGAGATTCTGCGTGCGAGCCATCCCAGCCAGGGCTCTAGGAGAGCATGGAAATGATGTGAGTGAGCCATCCCAGCCAGGGCTCCGAGAGAGTATGGGAGATTCTGCGAGTGAGGTGTCCCAGCCAGGGCTCCAGGAGAGCATGGACATGTTGTGAGTGAGGCATCCCAGCCAGGGCTCCATGAGAGCATGGGAGATTCTGTGAGCAAGGCATCTCTGTCAAGGCTCCTGGAGAGCATGGTAGATTCTGCGAGTGAGTCGTCCCTGCCAGGGCTCCAGGAGAGCAAGGACATATTGCGAGAGAGCCATCCTAGCCAGGGCACCAGGAGAGCATGCACACAATGTGAGCGAGGCATCCCAGCCAGGGCTCCAGGAGAGCATGGGAGATTCTACGAGCGAGGCGTCCCTGGCAGAGCTCCAGGAGAGCATGGGAGATTCTATGAGTGAGGCGTCCCAGCCAGGGCTCCAGGAGAGCATGGAAATGATGTGAGCGAGGCATCCCAGCCAGGGCTCCTGGATAGTATGGGAGATTCTGCGAGTGAGGTGTCCCAGCCAGGGCTCCAGGAGAGCATGGGAGATTCTGAGAGTGAGGCATCCCTGCCATTGCTCTAGGAGAGCATGGAAATGATGTGAGTGAGCCATCCCAGCCAGGGCTCCGAGAGAGTATGGGAGATTCTGCGAGTGAGGTGTCCCAGCCAGGGCTCCAGGAGAGCATGGACATGTTGTGAGCGAGGATCCTCAGCCAGGGCTCCAGGACAACATGCACATGTTGTGAGCGATGCGTCCCGGCCTGGGCTCCAGGAGAGCATGGGAGATTCCGGAAGTGAGGCATCCCAGCCAGGTCTCCAGGAGATTCGGTGAGCGAGGCATTCCTTCCCTGCGGTGCACTGCCACCCGGTGGCAGACAGGGGAACTGTAACCTCTGGAAGTCCCGATGAGGTTTTGAAAAAGGGCCTGATGCCTGAACCCAGTTGCAGGAGGCCGGGTAAAATCCGGCAGTGCCCCGAAAAAGGTGGCGCGCAGCAGTGATGCCGTGATGTCCTGGGGAATTCCTCGAGTGGATTCACAGATGGTTAGATTCTGCGAGCGAGGCATACCAGACAGGGCTCCTGGAGAACATGCATATGTTGTGCATGAGGCATCCCAGCCAGGGCTCCTGGAGAGCATGCACTTGTTGTGAGCGAGGCATCCCAGCCAGGGCTCCAGGACAGCATGAACATGTTGTGAGCGAGGCATCCCATCCAGGGCTCCAGTAGAGCATGGGAGATTCTGCAAGTGAGGCATCCCAGCCAGGGCTCCAGGAGAGCATGGGAGATTCTGCGAGAGAGGTGCCCCAGACAGGGCTCCAGGAGAACATGGACATATTGTGAGCGAGGCATCCCAGCCAGTGCTCCAGGAGAGCATTGGAGATTCTGCGTGCGAGCCATCCCAGCCAGGGCTCTAGGAGAGCATGGAAATGATGTGAGTGAGCCATCCCAGCCAGGGCTCCGAGAGAGTATGGGAGATTCTGCGAGTGAGGTGTCCCAGCCAGGGCTCCAGGAGAGCATGGACATGTTGTGAGTGAGGCATCCCAGCCAGGGCTCCATGAGAGCATGGGAGATTCTGTGAGCAAGGCATCTCTGTCAAGGCTCCTGGAGAGCATGGTAGATTCTGCGAGTGAGTCGTCCCTGCCAGGGCTCCAGGAGAGCAAGGACATATTGCGAGAGAGCCATCCTAGCCAGGGCACCAGGAGAGCATGCACACAATGTGAGCGAGGCATCCCAGCCAGGGCTCCAGGAGAGCATGGGAGATTCTACGAGCGAGGCGTCCCTGGCAGGGCTCCAGGAGAGCATGGGAGATTCTATGAGTGAGGCGTCCCAGCCAGGGCTCCAGGAGAGCATGGAAATGATGTGAGCGAGGCATCCCAGCCAGGGCTCCTGGATAGTATGGGAGATTCTGCGAGTGAGGTGTCCCAGCCAGGGCTCCAGGAGAGCATGGGAGATTCTGAGAGTGAGGCATCCCTGCCATTGCTCTAGGACTGCATTGACATGTTGTGAGCAAGCCCTCCCAGCCAGGGCTCCAGTAGAGCATGGACATGTTGTGAGCGAGGTGTCCCAGCCAAGGCTCCAGGAGAGCATGGACATGTTGTGAGCGAGGTGTCCCAGCCAGGGGTCCAGGAGAGCATGGGAGATTCTGTGAGCAAGGTGTCCCTGCCAGGGCTCCAGGAGAGCATGCACATGTTGTGAGCGAGGCATCCCAGATAGGGCTCCAGGAGAGCATGGGAGATTTTGCGAGCGAGGCGTCCCTGCCAGGGCTCCACGAGAGCATGGACATGTGAGTGAGGCGTCCCAGCCAGGGCTCCAGGAGAGTATGGGAGATTCTGCGAGCGAGGCATCCCAGTCAGGGCTCCAGGAGAGCATGGACATGTTGTGAGCGATGCATCTCCAGGAAAGCATGGGAGATTCTGGGAGTGAGGTATCCCAGCGAGGTCTCCAGGAGATTTGGTGAGCGAGGCATCCCTTCCCTGCGGTGCACTGCCACCCTGTGGCAGACAGGGGAACTGTAACCTCTGGAAGGTCCCGATGAGGTTTTGAAAAAGGGCCTGATGCCTGGACCCAGTTCCAGGAGGCCGGGTAAAATCCAGCAGTGCCCCGCAAAAGGTGGTGCGCAGCAGTGATGCCGTGATGTCCGGGGGAATTCCTCAAGTGGATTCACAGATGGCAAGATTCTGCGAGTGAGGCGTCCTAGCCAAGGCTCCTGGAGAGCATGGACATATTGTGAGTGAAGCGTCCCAGCAAGGGTTCCAGGAGAGCATTGGAGATTCTGTGAGCGAGCTATTCCAGCCAGGGCTCCAGGAGAGCATGGACATGTTGTGAGCGTAGCGTCCCAGCCAGGGCTCCACGAGAGCATGGGAGATTCTGCATGCGAGGTCCCAGCAAGGGTTCCAGGAGAGCATTGGAGATTCTGCGAGCGAGCTATTCCAGCCAGGGCTCCAAGAGAGCATGGGAGATTCTGCGAGCATGGTCCCTGCCGGGGCTCCAAGAGCATGGACATATTGTGAGCGAGGCATCCCAGCCAGGGCTCCAGGAGAGGATGGACATGTTGTGAGCAGGTAATCCCATCCTGGGCTCCAGGAGAGCATGGGAGATTCTGAGAGCGAGGCATCCCAGCCAGGGCTCCAGGAGAGCATGGACATGTTGTGTTCGAGGCGTCCCAACCAGGGCTCCAGGAGAGCATGGGAGATTCTGTGAGGGAGGCACCACAGCCAGGGCTCCAGGAGAGTATGGACATGTTGTGAGCGAGGTGCCCCAGCCAGGGCCCCAGGAGAGCATGCACATGAGAGTGAGGAATCCTAGCCAGGGCTCCAGGAGAGCATAGGAGATTCTGCGAGTGAGGCATTCCAGCCAGGGCTCCAGGAGAGCATGGGAGATTCTGCGAGTGAGGCATGCCAGCCAGGGCTCCAGGAGAGCATGGGAGATTCTGTGAGTGAGGCGTCCCTGCCAGGGTTCCAGGAGAGCAAGGAGATGTTGTGAGCAAGGCGTCCCAGCCAGCACTACAGGAGAGCATGGGAGATTCTGTGAGCGAGCCATCCCAGCCAGGGCTCCAGGAGAGCATGGACATGTTGTGAGCAGGTAATCCCATCCAGGGCTCCTGGAGAGCATGGACATGTTGTGATCGAGGCATCCCTACCAGGGCTCCAGGAGAGCATGGGAGATTCTGTGAGCAAGGAGTCCCTGCCAGGGCTCCAGGAGAACATGCACATGTGAGCGAGGAATCCTAGCCAGGGCTCCAGGAGAGCATGGGAGATTCTGTGAGCGAGGCTCCTCAGCCAGGGCTCCAGGACAGCATGGACATGTTGTGAGCGAGGTGTCCGGCCAGGGCTCCAGGAGAGCATGGACATGTTGTGAGCAAGGCATTCCAGCCAGGGCTCCAGGAGAGCATGGGAGATTCTACGAGCGAGGCATCCTAGCCAGGGCTCCTGGAGAGTATGGGAGATTCTGCGAGCGAGGCGTCCCTGCCAGGGCTCCAGGAGAGCTTGGACATGTTGTGAGCGAGGCGTCCCAGCCAGGGCTCCAGGAGAGCATTAGAGATTCTGTGAGTGAGGCATCCCTGCCAGGGCTCCAGAAGAGCATGGACATGTTGTGAGCGAGGTGTCCCAGCCAGGGCTCCAGGAGAGCATTGGAGATTCTGCGAGCGAGGCGCCCCAGCCAAGGCTCCAGGAGAGCATGGGAGCTTCTGTAAGTGAGGCGTCCCAGCCAGGGCTCCAGGAGAGCATGGGAGATTCTGTGAGCGAGGATCCTCAGCCAGGGCTCCAGGACAACATGCACATGTTGTGAGCGATGCGTCCCGGCCTGGGCTCCAGGAGAGCATGGGAGATTCCGGAAGTGAGGCATCCCAGCCAGGTCTCCAGGAGATTCGGTGAGCGAGGCATTCCTTCCCTGCGGTGCACTGCCACCCGGTGGCAGACAGGGGAACTGTAACCTCTGGAAGTCCCGATGAGGTTTTGAAAAAGGGCCTGATGCCTGAACCCAGTTGCAGGAGGCCGGGTAAAATCCGGCAGTGCCCCGAAAAAGGTGGCGCGCAGCAGTGATGCCGTGATGTCCTGGGGAATTCCTCGAGTGGATTCACAGATGGTTAGATTCTGCGAGCGAGGCATACCAGACAGGGCTCCTGGAGAACATGCATATGTTGTGCATGAGGCATCCCAGCCAGGGCTCCTGGAGAGCATGCACTTGTTGTGAGCGAGGCATCCCAGCCAGGGCTCCAGGACAGCATGAACATGTTGTGAGCGAGGCATCCCATCCAGGGCTCCAGTAGAGCATGGGAGATTCTGCAAGTGAGGCATCCCAGCCAGGGCTCTAGGAGAGCATGGGAGATTCTGCAAGAGAGGCGCCCCAGACAGGGCTCTAGGAGAACATGGACATATTGTGAGCGAGGCATCCCAGCCAGTGCTCCAGGAGAGCATTGGAGATTCTGCGTGAAAGCCATCCCAGCCAGGGCTCCAGGAGAGCATGGAAATGATGTGAGTGAGCCATCCCAGCCAGGGCTCCGAGAGAGTATGGGAGATTCTGCGAGTGAGGTGTCCCAGCCAGGGCTCCAGGAGAGCATGGACATGTTGTGAGTGAGGCGTCCCAGCCAGGGCTCCAGGAGAGCATGGGATATTCTGCGAGTAAGGTGTCCCTGCCTGGGCTCCAGGAGACTATGGACATGTTGTGAGTGAGGCATCCCAGCCAGGGCTCCATGAGAGCATGGGAGATTCTGTGAGCAAGGCATCTCTGTCAAGGCTCCTGGAGAGCATGGTAGATTCTGTGAGTGAGTCGTCCCTGCCAGGGCTCCAGGAGAGCAAGGACATATTGCGAGAGAGCCATCCTAGCCAGGGCACCAGGAGAGCATGCACACAATGTGAGCGAGGCATCCCAGCCAGGGCTCCAGGAGAGCATGGGAGATTCTACGAGCAAGGCATCCCTGGCAGGGCTCCAGGAGAGCATGGGAGATTCTATGAGTGAGGCGTCCCAGCCAGGGCTCAAGGAGAGCATGGAAAGGATGTGAGCGAGGCATCCCAGCCAGGGCTCCTGGATAGTATGGGAGATTCTGCAAGTGAGGTGTCCCAGGCAGGGCTCCAGGAGAGCATGGGAGATTCTGAGAGTGAGGCGTCCCTGCCATTGCTCTAGGACTGCATTGACATGTTGTGAGCAAGCCCTCCCAGCCAGGGCTCCAGTAGAGCATGGACATGTTGTGAGCGAGGTGTCCCAGCCAAGGCTCCAGGAGAGCATGGACATGTTGTGAGCGAGGTGTCCCAGCCAGTGGTCCAGGAGAGCATGGGAGATTCTGTGAGCAAGGTGTCCCTGCCAGGGCTCCAGGAGAGCATGCACATGTTGTGAGCGAGGCATCCCAGATAGGGCTCCAGGAGAGCATGGGAGATTTTGCGAGCAAGGCGTCCCTGCCAGGGCTCCACGAGAGCATGGACATGTGAGTGAGGCGTCCCAGCCAGGGCTCCAGGAGAGCATGGGAGATTCTGTGAGTGAGGCATCCCAATCAGGGCTCCAGGAGAGCATGGACATGTTGTGAGCGATGCATCTCCAGGAAAGCATGGGAGATTCTGGGAGTGTGGTATCCCAGCGAAGTCTCCAGGAGATTTGGTGAGCGAGGCATCCCTTCCCTGCGGTGCACTGCCACCCTGTGGCAGACAGGGGAACTGTAACCTCTGGAAGGTCCCGATGAGGTTTTGAAAAAGGGCCTGATGCTTGGACCCAGTTCCAGGAGGCCGGGTAAAATCCAGCAGTGCCCCGCAAAAGGTGGTGCGCAGCAGTGATGCCGTGATGTCCGGGGGAATTCCTCAAGTGGATTCACAGATGGCAAGATTCTGCGAGTGAGGCGTCCTAGCCAAGGCTCCTGGAGAGCATGGACATATTGTGAGTGAAGCGTCCCAGCAAGGGTTCCAGGAGAGCATTGGAGATTCTGTGAGCGAGCTATTCCAGCCAGGGCTCCAGGAGAGCATGGACATGTTGTGAGCGTGGCGTCCCAGCCAGGGCTCCACGAGAGCATGGGAGATTCTGCATGCGAGGTCCCAGCAAGGGTTCCAGGAGAGCATTGGAGATTCTGCGAGCGAGCTATTCCAGCCAGGGCTCCAAGAGAGCATGGGAGATTCTGCGAGCATGGTCCCTGCCGGGGCTCCAAGAGCATGGACATATTGTGAGCGAGGCATCCCAGCCAGGGCTCCAGGAGAGCATGGACATGTTGTGAGCAGGTAATCCCATCCTGGGCTCCAGGAGAGCATGGGAGATTCTGAGAGCGAGGCATCCCAGCCAGGGCTCCAGGAGAGCATGGACATGTTGTGTTCGAGGCGTCCCAACCAGGGCTCCAGGAGAGCATGGGAGATTCTGTGAGGGAGGCACCACAGCCAGGGCTCCAGGAGAGTATGGACATGTTGTGAGCGAGGTGCCCCAGCCAGGGCCCCAGGAGAGCATGCACATGAGAGTGAGGAATCCTAGCCAGGGCTCCAGGAGAGCATAAGAGATTCTGCGAGTGAGGCATTCCAGCCAGGGCTCCAGGAGAGCATGGGAGATTCTGCGAGTGAGGCATGCCAGCCAGGGCTCCAGGAGAGCATGGGAGATTCTGTGAGTGAGGCGTCCCTGCCAGGGTTCCAGGAGAGCAAGGAGATGTTGTGAGCAAGGCGTCCCAGCCAGCACTACAGGAGAGCATGGGAGATTCTGTGAGCGAGCCATCCCAGCCAGGGCTCCAGGAGAGCATGGACATGTTGTGAGCAGGTAATCCCATCCAGGGCTCCTGGAGAGCATGGACATGTTGTGATCGAGGCGTCCCTACCAGGGCTCCAGGAGAGCATGGGAGATTCTGTGAGCAAGGAGTCCCTGCCAGGGCTCCAGGAGAACATGCACATGTGAGCGAGGAATCCTAGCCAGGGCTCTAGGAGAGCATGGGAGATTCTGTGAGCGAGGCTCCTCAGCCAGGGCTCCAGGACAGCATGGACATGTTGTGAGCGAGGTGTCCGGCCAGGGCTCCAGGAGAGCATGGACATGTTGTGAGCAAGGCATTCCAGCCTGGGCTCCAGGAGAGCATGGGAGATTCTACGAGCGAGGCATCCTAGCCAGGGCTCCTGGAGAGTATGGGAGATTCTGCGAGCGAGGCGTCCCTGCCAGGGCTCCAGGAGAGCTTGGACATGTTGTGAGCGAGGCGTCCCAGCCAGGGCTCCAGGAGAGCATTAGAGATTCTGTGAGTGAGGCATCCCTGCCAGGGCTCCAGAAGAGCATGGACATGTTGTGAGCGAGGTGTCCCAGCCAGGGCTCCAGGAGAGCATTGGAGATTCTGCGAGCGAGGCGCCCCAGCCAAGGCTCCAGGAGAGCATGGGAGATTCTGTAAGTGAGGCGTCCCAGCCAGGGCTCCAGGAGAGAATGGGAGATTCTGTGAGCGAGGATCCTCAGCCAGGGCTCCAGTAGAGCATGGACATGTTGTGAGCGAGGTGTCCCAGCCAAGGCTCCAGGAGAGCATGGACATGTTGTGAGCGGTGCACTGCCACCCTGTGGCAGACAGGGGAACTGTAACCTCTGGAAGGTCCCGATGAGGTTTTGAAAAAGGGCCTGATGCTTGGACCCAGTTCCAGGAGGCCGGGTAAAATCCAGCAGTGCCCGCAAAAGGTGGTGCGCAGCAGTGATGCCGTGATGTCCGGGGGAATTCCTCAAGTGGATTCACAGATGGCAAGATTCTGCGAGTGCGGCGTCCTAGCCAAGGCTCCTGGAGAGCATGGACATATTGTGAGTGAAGCGTCCCAGCAAGGGTTCCAGGAGAGCATTGGAGATTCTGTGAGCGAGCTATTCCAGCCAGGGCTCCAGGAGAGCATGGACATGTTGTGAGCGTGGCGTCCCAGCCAGGGCTCCACGAGAGCATGGGAGATTCTGCATGCGAGGTCCCAGCAAGGGTTCCAGGAGAGCATTGGAGATTCTGCGAGCGAGCTATTCCAGCCAGGGCTCCAAGAGAGCATGGGAGATTCTGCGAGCATGGTCCCTGCCGGGGCTCCAAGAGCATGGACATATTGTGAGCGAGGCATCACAGCCAGGGCTCCAGGAGAGCATGGACATGTTGTGAGCAGGTAATCCAATCCTGGGCTCCAGGAGAGCATGGGAGATTCTGAGAGCGAGGCATCCCAGCCAGGGCTCCAGGAGAGCATGGACATGTTGTGTTCGAGGCGTCCCAACCAGGGCTCCAGGAGAGCATGGGAGATTCTGTGAGGGAGGCACCACAGCCAGGGCTCCAGGAGAGTATGGACATGTTGTGAGCGAGGTGCCCCAGCCAGGGCCCCAGGAGAGCATGCACATGAGAGTGAGGAATCCTAGCCAGGGCTCCAGGAGAGCATAGGAGATTCTGCGAGTGAGGCATTCCAGCCAGGGCTCCAGGAGAGCATGGGAGATTCTGCGAGTGAGGCATGCCAGCCAGGGCTCCAGGAGAGCATGGGAGATTCTGTGAGTGAGGCGTCCCTGCCAGGGTTCCAGGAGAGCAAGGAGATGTTGTGAGCAAGGCGTCCCAGCCAGCACTACAGGAGAGCATGGGAGATTCTGTGAGCGAGCCATCCCAGCCAGGGCTCCAGGAGAGCATGGACATGTTGTGAGCAGGTAATCCCATCCAGGGCTCCTGGAGAGCATGGACATGTTGTGATCGAGGCGTCCCTACCAGGGCTCCAGGAGAGCATGGGAGATTCTGTGAGCAAGGAGTCCCTGCCAGGGCTCCAGGAGAACATGCACATGTGAGCGAGGAATCCTAGCCAGGGCTCCAGGAGAGCATGGGAGATTCTGTGAGCGAGGCTCCTCAGACAGGGGAACTGTAACCTCTGGAAGTCCCGATGAGGTTTTGAAAAAGGGCCTGATGCCTGAACCCAGTTGCAGGAGGCCGGGTAAAATCCGGCAGTGCCCCGAAAAAGGTGGCGCGCAGCAGTGATGCCGTGATGTCCTGGGGAATTCCTCGAGTGGATTCACAGATGGTTAGATTCTGCGAGCGAGGCATACCAGACAGGGCTCCTGGAGAACATGCATATGTTGTGCATGAGGAATCCCAGCCAGGGCTCCTGGAGAGCATGCACTTGTTGTGAGCGAGGCATCCCAGCCAGGGCTCCAGGACAGCATGAACATGTTGTGAGCGAGGCATCCCATCCAGGGCTCCAGTAGAGCATGGGAGATTCTGCAAGTGAGGCATCCCAGCCAGGGCTCTAGGAGAGCATGGGAGATTCTGCGAGAGAGGCGCCCCAGACAGGGCTCTAGGAGAACATGGACATATTGTGAGCGAGGCATCCCAGCCAGTGCTCCAGGAGAGCATTGGAGATTCTGCGTTAAAACCATCCCAGCCAGGGCTCCAGGAGAGCATGGACATGTTGTGAGTGAGGCATCCCAGCCAGGGCTCCATGAGAGCATGGGAGATTCTGTGAGCAAGGCATCTCTGTCAAGGCTCCTGGAGAGCATGGTAGATTCTGCGAGTGAGTCGTCCCTGCCAGGGCTCCAGGAGAGCAAGGACATATTGCGAGAGAGCCATCCTAGCCAGGGCACCAGGAGAGCATGCACACAATGTGAGCGAGGCATCCCAGCCAGGGCTCCAGGAGAGCATGGGAGATTCTACGAGCGAGGCATCCCTGGCAGGGCTCCAGGAGAGCATGGGAGATTCTATGAGTGAGGCGTCCCAGCCAGGGCTCAAGGAGAGCATGGAAATGATGTGAGCGAGGCATCCCAGCCAGGGCTCCTGGATAGTATGGGAGATTCTGCGAGTGAGGTGTCCCAGCCAGGGCTCCAGGAGAGCATGGGAGATTCTGAGAGTGAGGCGTCCCTGCCATTGCTCTAGGACTGCATTGACATGTTGTGAGCAAGCCCTCCCAGCCAGGGCTCCAGTAGAGCATGGACATGTTGTGAGCGAGGTGTCCCAGCCAAGGCTCCAGGAGAGCATGGACATGTTGTGAGCGAGGTGTCCCAGCCAGGGGTCCAGGAGAGCATGGGAGATTCTGTGAGCAAGGTGTCCCTGCCAGGGCTCCAGGAGAGCATGCACATGTTGTGAGCGAGGCATCCCAGATAGGGCTCCAGGAGAGCATGGGAGATTTTGCGAGCGAGGCGTCCCTGCCAGGGCTCCACGAGAGCATGGACATGTGAGTGAGGCGTCCCAGCTAGGGCTCCAGGAGAGCATGGGAGATTCTGCGAGCGAGGCATCCCAGTCAGGGCTCCAGGAGAGCATGGACATGTTGTGAGCGATGCATCTCCAGGAAAGCATGGGACATTCTGGGAGTGAGGTATCCCAGCGAGGTCTCCAGGAGATTTGGTGAGCGAGGCATCCCTTCCCTGTGGTGCACTGCCACCCTGTGGCAGACAGGGGAACTGTAACCTCTGGAAGGTCCCGATGAGGTTTTGAAAAAGGGCCTGATGCTTGGACCCAGTTCCAGGAGGCCGGGTAAAATCCAGCAGTGCCCCGCAAAAGGTGGTGCGCAGCAGTGATGCCGTGATGTCCGGGGGAATTCCTCAAGTGGATTCACAGATGGCAAGATTCTGCGAGTGAGGCGTCCTAGCCAAGGCTCCTGGAGAGCATGGACATATTGTGAGTGAAGCGTCCCAGCAAGGGTTCCAGGAGAGCATTGGAGATTCTGTGAGCGAGCTATTCCAGCCAGGGCTCCAGGAGAGCATGGACATGTTGTGAGCGTGGCGTCCCAGCCAGGGCTCCACGAGAGCATGGGAGATTCTGCATGCGAGGTCCCAGCAAGGGTTCCAGGAGAGCATTGGAGATTCTGCGAGCGAGCTATTCCAGCCAGGGCTCCAAGAGAGCATGGGAGATTCTGCGAGCATGGTCCCTGCCGGGGCTCCAAGAGCATGGACATATTGTGAGCGAGGCATCCCAGCCAGGGCTCCAGGAGAGCATGGACATGTTGTGAGCAGGTAATCCCATCCTGGGCTCCAGGAGAGCATGGGAGATTCTGAGAGCGAGGCATCCCAGCCAGGGCTCCAGGAGAGCATGGACATGTTGTGTTCGAGGCGTCCCAACCAGGGCTCCAGGAGAGCATGGGAGATTCTGTGAGGGAGGCACCACAGCCAGGGCTCCAGGAGAGTATGGACATGTTGTGAGCGAGGTGCCCCAGCCAGGGCCCCAGGAGAGCATGCACATGAGAGTGAGGAATCCTAGCCAGGGCTCCAGGAGAGCATCGGAGATTCTGCGAGTGAGGCATTCCAGCCAGGGCTCCAGGAGAGCATGGGAGATTCTGCGAGTGAGGCATGCTAGCCAGGGCTCCAGGAGAGCATGGGAGATTCTTTGAGTGAGGCGTCCCTGCCAGGGTTCCAGGCGAGCAAGGAGATGTTGTGAGCAAGGCGTCCCAGCCAGCACTACAGGAGAGCATGGGAGATTCTGTGAGCGAGCCATCCCAGCCAGGGCTCCAGGAGAGCATGGACATGTTGTGAGCAGGTAATCCCATCCAGGGCTCCTGGAGAGCATGGACATGTTGTGATCGAGGTGTCCCTACCAGGGCTCCAGGAGAGCATGGGAGATTCTGTGAGCAAGGAGTCCCTGCCAGGGCTCCAGGAGAACATGCACATGTGAGCGAGGAATCCTAGCCAGGGCTCCAGGAGAGCATGGGAGATTCTGTGAGCGAGGCTCCTCAGCCAGGGCTCCAGGACAGCATGGACATGTTGTGAGCGAGGTGTCCGGCCAGGGCTCCAGGAGAGCATGGACATGTTGTGAGCAAGGCATTCCAGCCAGGGCTCCAGGAGAGCATGGGAGATTCTACGAGCGAGTGGTCCCTGGCAGGGCTCCAGGAGAGCATGGGAGATTCTACGAGTGAGGCATCCCAGCCAGGGCTCCAGGAGAGCAAGGAAATGATGTGAGCGAGGCGTCCCAGCCAGGGCTCCTGGATAGTATGGGAGATTCTGCGAGTGAGGCGTCCCTGCCATTGCTCTAGGACTGCATTGACATGTTGTGAGCAAGCCGTCCCAGCCAGGGCTCCAGTAGAGCATGGACATGTTGTGAGCGAGGTGTCCCAGCCAAGGCTCCAGGAGAGCTTGGACATGTTGTGAGCGAGGTGTCCCAGCCAGGGGTCCAGGAGAGCATGGGAGATTCTGTGAGCAAGGTGTCCCTGCCAGGGCTCCAGGAGAGCATGCACATGTTGTGAGCGAGGCATCCCAGATAGGGCTCCAGGAGAGCATGGGAGATTCTGCGAGCGAGGCATCCCAGTCAGGGCTCCAGGAGAGCATGGACATGTTGTGAGCGATGCATCTCCAGGAGAGCATGGGAGATTCTGGGAGTGAGGCATCCCAGCGAGGTCTCCAGGAGATTCGGTGAGCGAGGCATCCCTTCCCTGCGGCGCACTGCCACCCAGTGGCAGACAAGGGAACTGTAACCTCTGGAAGGTCCCGATGAGGTTTTGAAAAAGGGCCTGATGCCTGGACCCAGTTCCAGGAGGCCGGGTAAAATCCGGCAGTGCCCCGCAAAAGGTGGTGCGCAGCAGTGATGCCGTGATGTCTGGGGGAATTCCTCGAGTGGATTCACAGATGGCAAGATTCTGCGAGTGAGGAGTCCTAGCCAAGGCTCCTTGTGAGCATGGACATATTGTGAGCGACGTGTCCCAGCAAGGGTTCCAGGAGAGCATTGGAGATTCTGCGAGCGAGCTATTCCAGCCAGGGCTCCAGGAGAGCATGGACATGTTGTGAGCGTGGCGTCCCAGCCAGAGCTCCACGAGAGCATGGGAGATTCTGCATGCGAGGTCCCTGGCAGGGCTCCAGGAGAGCATGGGAGATTCTGTGAGCGAGCCATCCCAGCCAGGGCTCCAGGAGAGCACGGACATGTTGTGAGTGAGGCATCCCATCCAGGGCTCCTGGAGAGCATTGGAGAATCTGCGAGCATGGCATCCCTGCCAGGGCTCCAGGAGAGCATGGACATGTTGTGATTGAGGCATCCCTGCAAGGGCTCCACGAGAGCATGGGAGATTCTGCATGCGAGGTCCCTGGCAGGGCTCCAGGAGAGCATTGGAGATTTTGCGAGCGAGCCATCCCAGCCAGGGCTCCAGGAGAGCATGGACATGTTGTGCGTGAGGCATCCCAGTCAGGGCTCCAGGAGAACATTGGAGTTTCTGAGAGCGAGCCATCCCAGCCAGGGCAAAAGGAGAGCATGGACAAGTTGTGAGCGAGGCATCCCAGCCAGGGCTCCACGAGAGCATGGGAGATTCTGCGTGCGAGGCATCCCAGCCAGGGCTCCAGGAGAGCTTTGGAGATTCTGCGAGCGTTGCATCCCTGGCAGGGCTCCAGGAGAGCACAAGAGATTCTGGAGTGAGGCATCCCAGCCAGGGCTCCAGGAGAGCATGGACATATTGTGAGTGAAGCGTCCCAGCCAGGGCTCCAGGAGAGCATTGGAGATTCTGCGAGCGAGCCATCCCAGCCAGAGGGCTCCAGGAGAGCATTGACATGTTGTGAGTGAGGCATCCCAGCCAGGGCTCCTGGAGAGTATGGGAGGTTCTGCGAGTGAGGCATCCCTGCCAGGGCTCCATGAGATCATGGACATGTTGTGAGTGAGTCATTCCAGCCAGGGCTCCAGGAGAGCAAGGGAGATTCTGCAAGCGAGGCATCCCTGGCAGGGCTCCAGGAGAGCATAGTAGATTCTGGGAGTGAGGCATCCCAGCCAGGGCTCCAGGAGAGCATGGAAATGATGTGAGCGAGGCATCCCAGCCAGGTCTCCTGGAGAGTATGGGAGATTCTGCGAGTGAGTTGTCCCAGCCAGGGCTCCAGGAGTGCATGGACATGTTGAGAGCGAGGCGTCTCAGCCCAGGCTACAGGAGAGCATGGGAGATTCTGCGAGCAAGGCTTCCCTGCCAGGGCTCCACGAGAGCATGGACATGTTGTGAGTGAAGCGTCGCAGCCAGGGCTACAGGAGAGCATGGGAGATTCTGCAAGCTAGGAGTCCCAGCCAGGGCTCCAGGAGGGAATGGGTGATTCTGTGAGTGAGGCGTCCCTGCCAGGGCTCCAGGAGAGCAAGGAAATGTTGTGAGTGAGGCGTCCGGCCAGGGCTCCAGAAGAGCAAGGACATGTTGTGAGCAAGACATAACAGCCAGGGCTCCAGGAGAGTATGGGAGATTCTGCGAGCGAGGCGTCCCAGCCAGGGCTCCAGGAGAGCATGGGAAATTCTGCGATTGAGGCGTCCCTGCCAGGGCTCTAGGAGAGCAAGGAAATGTTGCGAGCAAGTTGTCCCAGCGAGGGCTCCAGAAGAGCATGGACATGTTGTGAGGGAGGCATCCCATCCAGGGCTCCTGGAGAGCAAGGGAGATTCTTCGAGCGAGGCATCCCTGCCAGGGCTCCACGAGAGCATGGACATGTTGTGATTGAGGCGTCCCTGCCAGGGCTCCAAGAGAGTATGGGAGATTCTGGGAGCGTGGTCCCTGCAGGGCTCGAGGAGAGCATGGACATATTGTGAGCAAGGCATTCCAGCCAGGGCTCCAGGAGAGCATGGGAGATTCTGCGAGTGAGGTGTCCCAGCCAGGGTACCAGGAGAGCATGGACATGTAGTGAGCATGGCGTCACATCCAGGGCTCCAGAGCATGGGAGATTCTGTGAGTGAGGCATCCCTGCCAGGTCTCCAGGAGAGCAAGGAAATGTTGCGAGCAAAGTGACCCAGCCAGGGTTCCAGAAGAGCATGGAAAACTCTGTGAGCGAGGCATCTCAGCCAGGGCTCCAGGACAGTATGGAGATGTTGTGCGCGAGGCATTCCAGCCAGGGCTCAAGGAGAGCATTGGAGATTCTGCGAGCGAGCCATCCCTGTCAGGGCTCCACGAGAGCATGGACATGTTGTGAGCGAGGCATCCCATCCAGGGATCCTGGAGAGCATGGGAGATTCTGTGAGCGAGGCATCCCTGCCAGGGCTCCATGAGAGCACGGACATGTTGTGATTGAGGCGTCCCTGCCAGGGCTCCAAGAGAGCATGGGAGATTCTGCGAGCATGGTAACTGGCAGGGCTCCAGGAGAGCATGGACATATTGTGAGCGAGGCATCCCAGCCAGGGCTCCAGGAGAGCATTGGAGATTCTGCGAGCGAGCCATCCCAGCCTGGGCTCCAGGAGAGCATGGACATGTTGTGAGCGAGGTGCCCCAGCCAGGGCTCCAGGAGAGCATGCACATGTGAGCGAGGAATCCTAGCCAGGGCTCCAGGAGAGCATGGGAGATTCTGCGAGCGAGGCATCCCTGGCAGGGCTCCAGGAGAGCATAGGAGATTCTGCGAGTGAGGCATTCCAGCCAGGGCTCCACGAGAGCATGGACATGTTGTGAGTGAGGCGTCCCAGCGAGGGCTCCACGAGAGCATGGACATGTTGTGAGCGAGGTGTCCCAGCAAGGGCTCTGGCAGATTCCAGGAGAGCATGGGAGATTCTGCAAGCGAGGCGTCCCTGCCAGGGCTCCAAGAGAGTATGGGATATTCTGCGAGCGTGGTCCCTGCAGGGCTCCATGAGAGCATGGACATATTGTGAGCAAGGCATTCCAGCCAGGGCTCCAGGAGAGCATGGGAGATTCTGCGAGTGAGGTGTCCCAGCCAGGGTTCCAGGAGTGCATGGACATGTTGTGAGCGAGGCGTCCCATCCAGGGCTCCAGAGCATGGGAGATTCTGTGAGTGAGGCATCCCTGCCAGGGCTCCAGGAGAGCAAGGAAATGTTGCGAGCAAGGTGACCCAGCCAGGGTTCCAGGAGAGCATGGGAAACTCTGTGAGCGAGGCATCTCAGCCAGGGCTCCATGACAGCATGGAGATGTTGTGCGCGAGGCATCCCAGCCAGGGCTACTGGAGAGTATGGGAGATTCTGTGAGCGAGGCATCCCTGCCAGGGCTCCACGAGAGCACGGACATGTTGTGATTGAGGCGTCCCTGCCAGGGCTCCAGGAGAGCATGGAAATGTGTGTGAGGCATCCCAGCCAGGGCTCCAGGAGAGCATTGGAGATTCTGTGAGCATGGTCCCTGGCAGGGCTCCAGGAGAGCATGGACATATTGTGAGTGAGGCATCCCAGCCAGGGCTCCAGGAGAGCATTGGAGATTCTGCGAGTGAGCCATCCCAGCCAGGGCTCCAGTAGAGCAAGGACATGTTGTGAGCAGGTAATCCCATCCAGGTCTCCAGGAGAGCATTGGAGATTCTGCGATCGAGCCATCCCAGCCAGGGCTCCACGAGAGCATGCACATGTTGTGAGCGAGGCATCCCATCCAGGGCTCCTGGAGAGCATGGGAGATTCTACGATCGAGGCATCCCTGCCAGGGCTCCACGAGAGCATGGACATGTTGTGAGCGAGGTGTCCCAGCCAGGGCTCCAGGAGAGCATGGGAGATTCTGCAAGCTAGGCGTCCAGGAGAGCATTGGAGATTCTGCGATCGAGCCATCCCAGCCAGGGCTCCACGAGAGCATGCACATGTTGTGAGCGAGGCGTCTCAGCCAGGGCTACAGGAGAGCATGGGAGATTCTGCGAGCAAGGCATCCCTGCCAGGGCTCCATGAGAGCATGGACATGTTGTGAGCGAGGTGTCCCAGCCAGGGCTCCAGGAGAGCATGGGAGATTCTGCAAGCTAGGCGTCCCAGCCAGGGTTCCAGGAGGGCATGGGTGATTCTGTGAGTGAGGCGTCCCTGCCAGGGCTCCAGGAGAGCAAGTACATGTTGTGAGCAAGACATCCCAGCCAGGGCTCCAGGAGAGTATGGGAGATTCTGCGAGCGAGGCATCCCAGCCAGAGCTCCAGGAGAGCATGGGAAATTCTGCGAGTGAGGCATCCCTGCCAGGGCTCCAGGAGAGCAAGGAAATGTTGCAAGCAAGTTGTCCCAGCCAGGGCTCCAGAAGAGCATGGACATGTTGTGAGCGAGGCATCCCACACAGGGCTCCTGGAGAGCAAGGGAGATTCTTCGAGTGAGGCATCCCTGCCAAGGCTCCATGAGAGCATGGACATGTTGTGATTGAGGCGTCCCTGCCAGGGCTCCAAGAGAGTATGGGAAATTCTGTGAGCGTGGTCCCTGCAGGGCTCCAGGAGAGCATGGACATATTGTGAGCAAGGCATTCAAGCCAGGGCTCCAGGAGAGCATGGGAGATTCTGCGAGCGAGGTGTCCCAGCCAGGGTTCCAGGAGAGCATGGACATGTTGTGAGCGAGGCATCCCATCCAGGGCTCCAGAGCATGGAAGATTCTGCGAGCGAGGTATCCCTGCCAGGTCTCCAGGAGAGCAAGGAAATGTTGTGATTGAGGCATCCCTGCCAGGGCTCCAAGAGAGCATGGGAGATTCTGCGAGCATGGTCCCTGGCAGGTCTCCAGGAGAGCATGGACATATTGTGAGCGAGGCATCCCAGCCAGGGCTCCAGGAGAGCATTGGAGATTCTGCGAGCGAGCCATCCCAGCAAGGGCTCCAGGAGAGCATGGACATGTTGTGAGCAGGTAATCCCATCCTGGGCTCCAGGAGAGCATGGGAGATTCTGAGAGCGCGGAATCCCAGCCAGGGCTCCAGGAGAGCATGGACATGTTGTGTTCGAGGTGTCCCAACCAGGGCTCCTGGAGAGCATGGGAGATTCTGTGAGGGAGGCACCACAGCCAGGGCTCCAGGAGAGCATGGACATGTTGTAAGCGAGGTGCCCCAGCCAGGGCTCCAGGAGAGCATGCACATGTGAGCGAGGAATCCTTGCCAGGGCTCCAGGAGAGCATGGGAGATTCTGCGAGCGAGGCATCGCTGGCAGGGCTCCAGTAGAGCATAGGAGATTCTGCGAGTGAGGAATTGCAGCCAGGGCTCCAGGAGAGCATTGGAGATTCTGCGAGTGAGGTGTGCCAGCCAGGTCTCCAGGAGAGCATGGGAGATTCTGCGATTGAGGCGTCCCTGCCAGGGTTCCAGGAGAGCAAGGAGATGTTGTGAGCAAGGCGTCCCAGCCAGCGCTACAGGAGAGCATGGGAGATTCTGCGAGCAAGCCATCGCAGCCAGTGCTCCAGGAGAGCATGGACATGTTGTGAGCAGGTAATCCCATCCAGGGCTCCTGGAGAGCATGGACATGTTGTGTTCGAGGCGTCCCTACCAGAGCTCCAGGAGAGCAAGGGAGATTCTGTGAGGGAGGCTCCTCAGCCAGGGCTCCAGGAGATCATGGACATGTTGTGAGCGAGGTGCCCCAGCCAGGGCTCCAGGAGAGCATGGGAGATTCTGTGAGCAAGGAGTCCCTGCCAGTGCTCCAGGAGAACATGCACATGTGAGCAAGGAATCAAAGCCAGGGCTCCAGGAGAGCATGGGAGATTCTGTGAGCGAGGCTCCTCAGCCAGGGCTCCAGGACAGCATGGACATGTTGTGAGCGAGGTGTCTGGCCAGGGCTCCAGGAGATCATGGACATGTTGTGAGCAAGGCATTCCAGCCAGGGCTCCAGGAGAGCATGTGAGATTCTGCAAGCGAGGTGTCCCAGCAAGGGCTCCAGGAGAGCATGGACATGTTGTGAGCGAGGCTCCTATCCAGGGCTCCAGGACAGCATGGGAGATTCTGTGAGTGAGGCATCCCTGCCAGCGCTCCAGGAGAGCAAGGAAATGTTGCGAGCAAGGTGACCCAGTCAGGGTTCCAGGAGAGCATGGGAAACTCTGTGAGTGAGGCGTCTCAGCCAGGGCTCCAGGACAGCATGGAGATGTTGTGCGCGAGGCATCCCAGCCAGGGCTCCAGGAGAGCATTGGAGATTCTGCGAGTGAGCCATCCCTGTCAGGGCTCCAGGAGAGCATGGACATGTTGTGAGCGAGACGTCCCATCCAGGGCTCCTGGAGAGCATGGGAGATTCTGTGAGCGAGGCATCACTGCCAGGGCTCCACTAGAGCATGGATATGTTGTGATTGAGGCATCCCTGCCAGGGCTCCAGGAGAGCATGGAAATGTGCGCGAGGCATCCCAGCCAGGGCTCCAGGAGAGCATTGGAGATTCTGCGAGCGAGCCATCCCTGTCAGGGCTGTAGGAGAGCATGGACATGTTGTGAGCGAGGCGTCCCAGCCAGGGCTCCAGGAGAGCATGGGAGATTCTGTGAGCGAGGCATCCCAGCCAGGGCTCCAGGAGAGCATGGACATGTTGTGAGCGAGGCGTCCCAGCCAGGGCTCCAGGAGAGCAAGGGAGATTCTGTGAGCGAGGCATCCCTGCTAGGGATCCACGAGAGCATGGACATGTTGTGAGCGAGGCTCCTATCCAGGGCTCCAGGACAGCATGGGAGATTCTGTGAGTGAGGCATCCCTGCCAGCGCTCCAGGAGAGCAAGGAAATGTTGCGAGCAAGGTGACCCAGTCAGGGTTCCAGGAGAGCATGGGAAACTCTGTGAGCGAGGCGTCTCAGCCAGGGCTCCAGGACAGCATGGAGATGTTGTGCGCGAGGCATCCCAGCCAGGGCTCCAGGAGAGCATTGGAGATTCTGCGAGTGAGCCATCCCTGTCAGGGCTCCAGGAGAGCATGGACATGTTGTGAGCGAGACGTCCCATCCAGGGCTCCTGGAGAGCATGGGAGATTCTGTGAGCGAGGCATCACTGCCAGGGCTCCACTAGAGCATTGATATGTTGTGATTGAGGCATCCCTGCCAGGGCTCCAGGAGAGCATGGAAATGTGCGCGAGGCATCCCAGCCAGGGCTCCAGGAGAGCATTGGAGATTCTGCGAGCGAGCCATCCCTGTCAGGGCTCCAGGAGAGCATGGACATGTTGTGAGCGAGGCGTCCCAGCCAGGGCTCCAGGAGAGCATGGGAGATTCTGTGAGCGAGGCATCCCAGCCAGGGCTCCAGGAGAGCATGGACATGTTGTGAGCGAGGCGTCCCAGCCAGGGCTCCAGGAGAGCAAGGGAGATTCTGTGAGCGAGGCATCCCTGCTAGGGATCCACGAGAGCATGGACATGTTGTGAGCGAGGCGTCCCTGCCAGGGCTCCAGGAGAGCAAGGAAATGTTGCGAGCAAGGTGACCCAGTCAGGGTTCCAGGAGAGCATGGGAAACTCTGTGAGCGAGGCGTCTCAGCCAGGGCTCCAGGACAGCATGGAGATGTTGTGCGTGAGGCATCCCAGCCAGGGCTCCAGGAGAGCATTGGAGATTCTGTGAGCGAGCCATCCCTGTCAGGGCTCCAGGAGAGCATGGACATGTTGTGAGCGAAGCGTCCCAGCCAGGGCTCGAGGAGAGCATGGGAGATTCTGCGAGCGAGCCATCCCTGTCAGGGCTCCACTAGAGCATGGACATGTTGTGATTGAGGCATCCCTGCCAGGGCTCCAGGAGAGCATGGAAATGTGCGCGAGGCATCCCAGTCAGGGCTCCAGGAAAGCATTGGAGATTCTGCGAGCGAGCCATCCCTGTCAGGGCTCCAGGAGAGCATGGAAATGTTGTGAGCGAGGCGTCTCAGCCAGGGCTACAGGAGAGCATGGGAGATTCGGCGAGCAAGGCGTCCCTGCCAGGGCTCCACGAGAGCATGGACATGTTGTGAGCGAGGTGTCCCAGCCAGGGCTCCAGGAGAGCATGGGAGATTCTGCAAGCTAGGCGTCCCAGCCAGGGTTCCAGGAGGGCATGGGTGATTCTGTGAGTGAGGCGTCCCTGCCAGGGCTCCAGGAGAGCAAGGACATGTTGTGAGCAAGACATCCCAGCCAGGGCTCCAGGAGAGTATGGGAGATTCTGCGAGCGAGGCGTCCCAGCCAGGGCTCCAGGAGAGCATGGGAAATTCTGCGAGTGAGGCATCCCTGCCAGGGCTCCAGGAGAGCAAGTAAATGTTGCGAGCAAGTTGTCCCAGCCAGGGCTCCAGAAGAGCATGGACATGTTGTGAGCGAGGCATCCCACACAGGGCTCCTGGAGAGCAAGGGAGATTCTTCGAGCGAGGCATCCCTGCCAAGGCTCCAGGAGAGCATGGACATGTTGTGAGCAGGTAATCCCATCCAGGGCTCCTGGAGAGCATGGACATGTTGTGTTCGAGGCGTCCCTACCAGAGCTCCAGGAGAGCAAGGGAGATTCTGTGAGGGAGGCTCCTCAGCCAGGGCTCCAGGAGATCATGGACATGTTGTGAGCGAGGTGCCCCAGCCAGGGCTCCAGGAGAGCATGGGAGATTCTGTGAGCAAGGAGTCCCTGCCAGGGCTCCAGGAGAACATGCACATGTGAGCAAGGAATCAAAGCCAGGGCTCCAGGAGAGCATGGGAGATTCTGTGAGAGAGGCTCCTCAGCCAGGGCTCCAGGACAGCATGGACATGTTGTGAGCGAGGTGTCCGGCCAGGGCTCCAGGAGATCATGGACATGTTGTGAGCAAGGCATTCCAGCCAGGGCTCCAGGAGAGCATGTGAGATTCTGCAAGCGAGGTGTCCCAGCAAGGGCTCCAGGAGAGCATGGACATGTTGTGAGCGAGGCTCCTATCCAGGGCTCCAGGACAGCATGGGAGATTCTGTGAGTGAGGCATCCCTGCCAGCGCTCCAGGAGAGCAAGGAAATGTTGCGAGCAAGGTGACCCAGTCAGGGTTCCAGGAGAGCATGGGAAACTCTGTGAGCGAGGCGTCTCAGCCAGGGCTCCAGGACAGCATGGAGATGTTGTGCGCGAGGCATCCCAGCCAGGGCTCCAGGAGAGCATTGGAGATTCTGCGAACGAGCCATCCCTGTCAGGGCTCCAGGAGAGCATGGACATGTTGTGAGCGAGGCATCCCAGCCAGGGCTCCAGGAGAGCAAGGAAATGTTGCGAGCAAGGTGACCCAGTCAGGGTTCCAGGAGAGCATGGGAAACTCTGTGAGCGAGGCGTCTCAGCCAGGGCTCCAGGACAGCATGGAGATGTTGTGCGTGAGGCATCCCAGCCAGGGCTCCAGGAGAGCATTGGAGATTCTGTGAGCGAGCCATCCCTGTCAGGGCTCCAGGAGAGCATGGACATGTTGTGAGCGAAGCGTCCCAGCCAGGGCTCGAGGAGAGCATGGGAGATTCTGCGAGCGAGCCATCCCTGTCAGGGCTCCACTAGAGCATGGACATGTTGTGATTGAGGCATCCCTGCCAGGGCTCCAGGAGAGCATGGAAATGTGCGCGAGGCATCCCAGTCAGGGCTCCAGGAAAGCATTGGAGATTCTGCGAGCGAGCCATCCCTGTCAGGGCTCCAGGAGAGCATGGACATGTTGTGAGCGAGGCGTCTCAGCCAGGGCTACAGGAGAGCATGGGAGATTCGGCGAGCAAGGCGTCCCTGCCAGGGCTCCACGAGAGCATGGACATGTTGTGAGCGAGGTGTCCCAGCCAGGGCTCCAGGAGAGCATGGGAGATTCTGCAAGCTAGGCGTCCCAGCCAGGGTTCCAGGAGGGCATGGGTGATTCTGTGAGTGAGGCGTCCCTGCCAGGGCTCCAGGAGAGCAAGGACATGTTGTGAGCAAGACATCCCAGCCAGGGCTCCAGGAGAGTATGGGAGATTCTGCGAGCGAGGCGTCCCAGCCAGGGCTCCAGGAGAGCATGGGAAATTCTGCGAGTGAGGCATCCCTGCCAGGGCTCCAGGAGAGCAAGTAAATGTTGCGAGCAAGTTGTCCCAGCCAGGGCTCCAGAAGAGCATGGACATGTTGTGAGCGAGGCATCCCACACAGGGCTCCTGGAGAGCAAGGGAGATTCTTCGAGCGAGGCATCCCTGCCAAGGCTCCAGGAGAGCATGGACATGTTGTGACCAGGTAATCCCATCCAGGGCTCCTGGAGAGCATGGACATGTTGTGTTCGAGGCGTCCCTACCAGAGCTCCAGGAGAGCAAGGGAGATTCTGTGAGGGAGGCTCCTCAGCCAGGGCTCCAGGAGATCATGGACATGTTGTGAGCGAGGTGCCCCAGCCAGGGCTCCAGGAGAGCATGGGAGATTCTGTGAGCAAGGAGTCCCTGCCAGGGCTCCAGGAGAACATGCACATGTGAGCAAGGAATCAAAGCCAGGGCTCCAGGAGAGCATGGGAGATTCTGTGAGAGAGGCTCCTCAGCCAGGGCTCCAGGACAGCATGGACATGTTGTGAGCGAGGTATCCGGCCAGGGCTCCAGGAGATCATGGACATGTTGTGAGCAAGGCATTCCAGCCAGGGCTCCAGGAGAGCATGTGAGATTCTGCAAGCGAGGTGTCCCAGCAAGGGCTCCAGGAGAGCATGGACATGTTGTGAGCGAGGCTCCTATCCAGGGCTCCAGGACAGCATGGGAGATTCTGTGAGTGAGGCATCCCTGCCAGCGCTCCAGGAGAGCAAGGAAATGTTGCGAGCAAGGTGACCCAGTCAGGGTTCCAGGAGAGCATGGGAAACTCTGTGAGCGAGGCGTCTCAGCCAGGGCTCCAGGACAGCATGGAGATGTTGTGCGCGAGGCATCCCAGCCAGGGCTCCAGGAGAGCATTGGAGATTCTGCGAACGAGCCATCCCTGTCAGGGCTCCAGGAGAGCATGGACATGTTGTGAGCGAGGCATCCCAGCCAGGGCTCCAGGAGAGCATGGGAGATTCTGTGAGCGAGGCATCCCAGCCAGGGCTCCAGGAGAGCATGGACATGTTGTGTTTGAGGCATCCCTTCCAGGGCTCCAGGAGAGCATGGGAGATTCTGTGAGGGAGGCATCCCTGCCAGGGCTCCAGGAGAGCAATGGACATGTTGTGAGTGAGGCGTCCTAGCAAGGTCTCCAGGAGAGCATGCGAGATTCTGTGATTGAGGCATCTCAGCCAGGGCTCCAGGACAGCATGGGAGATTCTGCGAGTGAGGCGTCCTTGCCAGGGCTCCAGGAGAGCATGGGAAATTCTGCGAGTGAGGCGTCCCTGCCAGGGCTCCAGGAGAGCAAGGAAATGTTGCAAGCAAGGTTTCCCAGCCAGGGCTCCAGGAGAGCATGGAGATGTTGTGTTCGAGGAATCCCTGCCAGTGCTCCAGGAGAGCATGGCCATGATGTGTACGAGGCATCCCAGCCAGGGTTCCAGGAGAGCATGGTAGATTCTGTGAGTGAGGCATCCCAGCCAGAGCTCCAGGAGAGCATGGACATATTGTGAGCGAGGCGTCCCAGCCAGGGCTCCTGGAGAGCATTGGAGATTTTGCGAGAGAGCCATCCCAGCCAGGGCTCCAGGAGAGCATGGACATGTTGTGAGCGAGGCATCCCATCCAGGGCTCCTGGAGAGCATGGGAGATTCTGCGAGCGAGGCATCCCTGCCAGGGCTCCATGAGAGCATGGACATGTTGTGCGTGAGGCATCCCAGCCAGGGTTCCAGGAGAGCATGGACATGTAGTGAGCGAGGTGTCCCAGCCAGGGCTCCAGGAGAGCATGGGAGATTCTGCGAGTGAGGCGTCCCTGCCAGGGCTCCATGAGAGCATGGACATGTTGTGAGTGAGGCGTCCCAGCCAGGGCTCCAGTAGAGCATGAGAGATTCTGCGAGCGAGGCGTCCCAGCCAGGACTCCAGGAGAGCACGGGAGATTCTGCGAGTGAGGCGTCCCTGCCAAGGTTCCAGGAGAGCAAGGAAATGTTTTGCGAGCAAGGCATCCCAGCCAGGGCTCCAGGAGAGCATGGGATATTCTGAGAGTGAGGCATCCCTGCCAGGGCTCCAGGACAGCATTGACATGTTGTGAGTGAGGCGTCCCAGCCAGGGCTCCAGGAGAGCATGGGATATTCTGCGAGTAAGGTGTCCCTGCCTGGGCTCCAGGAGACTATGGACATGTTGTGATTGAGGCATCCCAGCCAGGGCTCCAGGAGAGCATGGGAGATTCTGAGAGTAAGGCGTCCCTGCCAGGGCTCCAGGAGAGCATGGACATGTTGTGAGCGAGGCGTCCCAGCCAGGGCTCCAGTAGAGCATGGACAAGTTGTGAGTGAGGTGTCCCAGCCAGGGCTCCAGGAGAGCATGGGAGATTCTGTGAGCAAGGCATCCCTGCCAGGGCTCCAGGAGAGCATGGAAATGATGTGAGCGAGGCATCCCAGCCAGGGCTCCTGGATAGCATGGGAGATTCTGCGAGTGAGGTGTCCCAGCCAGGGCTCCTGGAGAGCATGGGAGATTCTGCGAGTGAGGCGTCAATACCAGGGCTCCAGGAGAGCAAGGAAATGTTGCGAACAAGGCATCCCAGCCAGGGCTCCAGGAGAGCATGGGAGATTCTGTGAGCAAGGCATCTCAGCCAGGGCTCCAGGAGATCATGGACATGTTGTGAGTGAGGCGTCCCAGCCAGGGCTCCAGGAGATTATAGACAAGATGTGAGCGAGGGGTCCCAGCCAGGGCTCCTGGATAGAATGGGAGATACTTTGAGTGAGGCATCTCAGCCAGGGCTCTAGGAGAGCATGGACATGTTGTGAGCGAGGCGTCCCAGCCAGGGCTCCAGGACAGCATGGACATGTGAGCGACGCGTCCCAGCCAGGGCTCCTGGAGAGCAAGGGAGATTCTGTGAGCGAGGTGTCCAAACCAGGGCTCCAGGAGAGCAGGGACATGTTGTGAGCAAGGCATCCCAGCAATGGCTCCAGGAGAGCATAGACATGTTGTGAGCGAGGGGTCCCAGCCAGGGCTCCAGGAGAGCATGGGTCCCTCTCTTCCCTTGAAGGTGACCACCTTCCCCTGGCTTAATGGTTGGCCAGACCACCCCATCCCCCAGCTTAAGGACTGGAGGTCTCTTAGATGCAATCTGCCCCTCCAAGAACTGGGAGCGGGCCGACCCCTCCCGGGCGACAAACAGCAGTCACTGTGGGGGGATGCTTCCTATCCCCCGGGCTTAAGGGTAATTTTTTTGGGGGGAGAAGTGGGTGGTACGGCCAATGGACCCCCGGCCCGGGCTTCACGGCAGGCGGGTGCGGGGGAGGTCTGCCTGATTTCCCGCCCCGGGCTAAATAGTCATTTTTTTTATGGGCAGGATTTGGGGGGCACTTTTTTGCTTTATTGGGAGGGGGCAGTCTACCTGTAACCTGTAGGTAGGTGTCAGCATTTTTTTATTAAAAAAAATGTTTTAATGGGAGGGGGGCAGTCTACCTAGGCATAGGTGTCGGCAATTTTTATTTATTTATTTATATTTTTTTGTTTTGTTTTATTGGAAAGGGGCAGTCTACCTGGGCTTAGGTGTCAGCATCTTTTTTTATTGGGAGGGGTTCAGTCTACCCAGGTTCAGGTGTCATCATATTTTTCATGGGTGGTGAGAGAGCCGCCAGCTTCCCCTCCCTAGGGTTAAGGGTTGATAGGCGGGCACATGCTGGGACTCAAGGCGTGATTGGTTCTTTCAAAAAGGCGTGCTGCATCACACACAGAACCAGGCAGCTTCGGGTTTTAGCTGCATCACACACAGTGGTGTGAAAACCTGAAGCTTCCTGGTTCTGTGTGGAGGCTTGTCCAGCTGGACTGCGTTCGCTGTGTCGGTAGGTGTAGGCCTTTTGCTTCATTTACCATGCATATGATATTGCGGGAGGGCTGACCCTTATTTTTCTGGTTTCTTTTAAAGGTGGAAAATATGGAGCTAAGCAGTGTACCTGGTGACATCAGTCTTTGTCACTGCCGTCAGTGCTATCTCCCTGATTCCTCTGAGGCGGACAGTTTGGAAGACAGCAGCGGGGATGAGCGGGCCCGTCATAGGACACAGATGCTGGCTGAGGGTCACTCTGCTATCAAAGACTCCCCAATTTCTGGCCCAGGTTTCTGCAGCTCAAAAAAAACCAACGCTGTGACAGTCCAGGTACTTACCAAAAAATGTGATAGCTCAAAGGTGTATAAAAAAAAGAACTATTGTCTATGGTGCGAGAAGCCATTCTGAAAAATTGCAAGGCATGTGGAAGCCATCCACCGTGATGAGCCTGAGGCAGCCCGGGCACTGAGCTACCCAAAGTGCTCAAGGGAAAGGTGGCTACAGCTTAACCTGATTTGCAACCGGGGAAACTTTGCCCATAATGCCGGGGTTCTAAGTGAGGGCTGCGGTGTCCTACTTCCATGCAAGCAGCCTGGTGAAGCTGTGGCTCCCCAAGACTTCATGCATTGCACATATTGCCAGGGCCTTTTCTCAAGGCAACACCTATGGCGTCATGTGAAAAGGTGCCCGCTGAAAAAAGGTCCTGCCAACACCAAACCAGGCAGGACCAGAGTGCAATCCGTCTGTGCTTTACACCACACCCGTTCCACCAGGTGTTGGGAAGGGCCGCTGGAAGGTGCTGTGTGATATGATTCATGATGATGTGGTATAGGTAATAAAGGGTGACCCTTGCATCATGCAGTTTGGGCTCCACCTCTATAACCGGCATGGTTCAGATGTCAGTAAGCATGATTATATACAGCAGAAGCTTAGAGGACTAACCATCCTGGCATGCAGTAACAGTCGCCCCACCTCTCTGAGTAGCATGGCACAGTTCATCCACCCTGCAAACTCCCTGCAGGTCATAACTGCCGTAAGGAGCCTGGCCGGCTATGCTGAATTGACGAATACCTATAAGGTACCCTCACTGGCCCTGAAAGTAGGCCATAGCCTCCAAAAAATATATACCATGGTTGAGTGCCAGGCACTTATGGAGGGCCATGCCCCGGCTGTGGAGAGCACACGGAGCTTTCAAAAACTATACATGGCAAGGTGGAGCGAGATGATCACGGCTGCTGCCCTCAAAACCCTGGAGGAGCAAAAATGGAACACCCCCCCTCCCCTTCTACCTTTCACTGATGATGTAAAACAGTTGCACCTTTATCTCACTGACAGACAGTGGGAGTACCTAGAGGATTTGTCCACCCACCCGACCACAAAGAAGTGGTTGCTGCTGGCCAAGGTAACCCTCACACAGATAATCCTATTCAACCGACGTAGGGAAGGTGAGGTCTCAAAGAAGATGCTTTGCTCTTTTGCATCTCGGCACACAGCTGATTTACAGAGTGATGTGGTGCTGGCCCTGTCAGAGCCAGAAAAGAGGCTATGTCAGCACTTCACATGCATTGAGATTCCTGGTAAGAGAGGCAGGAAAGTCCCTGTCCTCCTGTCCCCTTGCATGCAGAGGGCAATGGAGCACCTCACAGATAAAAGGGTAGAGTGTGATGTCAGTCCTGACAATGTCTATATGTTTGCAAGACCCTCCTCCTTGTTACACCTCAGGGGATCCGACTGCATTCATCTCTATGCACGGGCATGTGGGGCCAAGCATCCAGAAGCTCTCTCCTCTACCAGACTTTGGAAACATGTGGCCACCCTTTCGAGGGTGCTGAACATGTGTGACACGGAGATGTATCAGCTAGCTGATTTCCTAGGGCACGATATCCGGGTGCACCGCCAGTACTACCGCCTCCCTGAAGGTACCCTGCAATTGGCAAAAATTAGCAAACTCTTCGTGGCACTTCAGCAAGGTCGATTGGCTTTCTTTAAGGGTCAAAGCCTGGAAGAGATCTCCATTGATCCCAACGGTAAGTAGCATGGGTCCTCACCCAACTGGTTGTTCCATGGGCTGACAGTCTAAGGGGGATACTGTGACCGGGGATCTCTGTTTATCTCTGTATTTCCAGAACCAATCCCGCTAGCCAGTGATAAGTCTGATGATGAGCCAGAGATGGAAGCTGGAGCAGTGCACATGGAGGAGGGAGATGCCAGTGCAATGAAAGTGATGGAGAGGCATGCGCCCATGGCTACTAAAGGTGTGTGTGTGTGTCCGTCAAATCCATTGGGTGGCTTGGGCTGGCGGTGGGTTTTTGGGTGACTGATCTCTTCACTCTCTTGCATAGGTGATTGCATGGGTTCTAAAAAGGAACCGTGGAGCAGAAAAGAAGTAGCAGCTGTTGAGAGACACCTGATGTGATTCATCCTCTCCTGCAAGGTACCTGGCAAAAAGGATTGCGACGCCTGCCTCGGCGTTGAGGAGCAGGCTCTGAAGGTTAGGAACTGGCTATTGGTCAAGTACTACATAAAAAACCGAATAACTGCTATCAAGCGAAAGTGCACAGTCTGAATAAAATTTCTGTTGGTCCAACCAAGGCGTCTTTTTTATTTACTTTGGTGAAACCATTATGTGGTCATAGCAAAGGGCGTACCCACAAGTGTAAGGTCGTTTCCTGACCTTACACTCTCCCCATGTTTTCATTTCATGGGGGGTGTCTATTTTTTCCCCAAAAAAATATATTTGGGGTGCAATGGCACCACGTGTCCACCAGGGTGGGAGGGGGTGCCTGGGGTTTTTTTCCCCCACCTTACAGTCTCCCCATGTTTTTATTTCATGGGCGGCCTCTGTTTTATTTTAATTTTTTTTCCCCAAAATTTTCTCGGGGTGCTGCTGCACCGGCGCCAGGGGGGCGCCACCGTGCCGGTCGGGCCTGTGCCCCCTCCCCAGCCACCCATTGGCCCCTCAGGCCTTGGGGCAGTGGTCCCAGGAGGCCAACTCCCCTCTGCGGAGGCCCCAATGAGGTCGGATCAGGGTGCCCGCGTTCGGCCGGCGCTTCCAAGGCCTCGGGGAAGAGAGGGGGAAGTCGCTGCTGAAGGTGGCACGCTGCGCTGATGGCGAGACCCACGGGGGATTTCCTCCCCCGGATTGTTAGGAGCGGCAAGAGAGAAGGGCGGGGCGGGGTCTTATCCCATCCGATAAGGCCAAGGCCGTGCTCCATGAGACCCATGGGGACTCTGCGAGCGAGGTGGCCCGGAGAGGGAACCAGGAGTGCAAGGGAGGTTCTGTGTCTGAGGTTGCCCGGGCAGGGCTCCAGGTGTAAAAGGGCAGAGAGGCCCCTCTGCTATCATGGAAGCCTGCATGGGCTGAACAGGGCAAATCTTCTCCCTCCCTTTACCAGGAGCGTGAGGGAGTGGCTGTGATGGAGCTGGCCCGAGCAGGGAACAGGAGGGTGACCGGGGTGAGAGCCCCATCCACCAGTGCGGGAGCCCCGTGGGTCTCGCGTTGAGGCTTAATGAGGACGACCCTTCCCTGCGGTGCACTGCAACCTCTGGAAGTCCCGATGAGGTTGGGAAAAAGGGCCCGATGCCGGGACCCAGTTCCAGGAGCCTGGGTAAAATCTGCTGGCGCCCCGCAAAAAGTGGCGAGCAGCAGCGAGGCCGTGATGTCCGAGGGAATTCCTCGGGCGGATTCATAGGTGGTGAAGAGATGAGAGAGAGAGAGCCAGGAAGAGATCCATGGGGCACAGTGCGAGTTAGCCCAAAGTTTCACAAGAGTTACCCTTCTGATCGATGGGGGCACTCTTTGTCCCAGGTTGATTCTGCTGAAAGGGCAAGGCTCCAAGAGTGCAAGGGAGGTTCTGTGTCTGAGGGCAGGGCTCCAGGTGTGAAAGGGCAGAGAGGCCCCTCTGCTATCATGGAAGCCTGCATGGGCTGAACAGGGTGAATCTTCTCCCTCACTTTACCAGGAGCGTGAGGGAGTTGCCGTGATGGAGCTGGCCCGAGCAGGGAACTGGAGGGTGACCGGGGTGAGAGCCCCATCCACCAGTGCGTGAGCCCCGTGGGTCTCGCGTTGAGGCTTAATGAGGATGACCCTTCCCTGCGGTGCACTGCCACCTGGTGGCAGACAGGGGAACTGCAACCTCACGCACAGCGCGAGTTGGCCAAAAGTTTCACCCGAGTTACCCTTCCGATCGATCAGGCACCCCGCGTCCCGGCTGGGAGGGGAGATTGTGTGGCTGGAACCCTGGGGTCCCAGCTATCTCACGGGCGAACTCAACCCTCCCTTTGCCCATGGCGTGCCCGGCACCCCTCCTTGGTGAGGGTGTCCGGTCCACCAGGAGTCTGCCTTGTGCTCTGTTCCCCTCTGGGGGACAGGTGGGCACTTTCTGACTCTAGACGGCTGTGGTCTACTCTGTCTGTCAGCCACCCTCAGGTGTCTGACATCACCAGGGGATTCTGGGGAGGTGTCCTTGCTCCCGAGTGAGGCGCTCACCCCTGGGCCCCGGTGGAGCACATGATTTCCCTGGAACTGCTTGAGCATAGCCCGTGACACAGACCCTTTCCCAGCGAAGGGCCCGGTGCGCTGTCCGTCGCCCTGATGGCACGGTGCCCGCATTCAGAGGGCCATGCCCTGGCCTGTGGAGAGAAAGGCAGAGCGATGGGGTGTTCCCTGAAGCAACAGAGAGTTACTGAGGCGAGTCCCTGTGGCCGGAGGTAGAGCAATATTGAGCCATGGAGACGAG
>JAUIMM010000269.1:1107500-1237500 GCA_031769625.1 Taudactylus pleione
ATCTTTCTGGGGACTTGGGGTGGACAGCACACCAACACCAGTGGTACATCTAGCACAGTGGGGACCTAAAATGAAGTACCCATGAGTCAAACCATTGGGGACGAAAGAGGAGGCATGTCCGTGTTACCCCACATAGCAATTGGGCATGTCCCTGAAAATCACGTTTCCAAGAGTGTTATGGGTGTCAGTGTGCATGCCATGCTGAGGGTGTGTGTTTAAGAGATCTCTGACCGACAAAAAAAAAAAAAGGAAGAAAACTTTTGGGCACGGCCGCAATACTGATTTCAACATGTAAGTGGCAACTGGGCTCCCCGTGGCAGCAATGAATCTTCCCAGCGAGACTAAAGGAGTGTTGCTGTGCATCCACTAAGGGGCCTCCTGGGGGGGCATGTCCCCACCTTACACTCTCCCCATGTTTTAATTTCATGGGTGGCTATTTTTTTCCCCAAAAAAAAATTTTGGGGTGCAATGTGTCTGCCTTGTGTCTGCCTCGGGGGGCGTTTTCCACGCCTTACACTCTCCCCATGTTTTAATTTCATGGGTGGCTATTTTTTTTCCCAAAAAATTTTTTTTGGGTGCAATGGTGCCACGTGTCCACCAGGAGGGGAGGGGCACCTGGGGGGGCATGTCCCCACCTTACACTCTCCCCATGTTTTAATTTCATGGGTGGCTATTTAAAAAAACTAAATACATTTGGGTTGCTGTCACACTGTGTCCCCACTGGGGGCATTTCTGCACCTTACACTCTCCCCATGTTTTAGTTACATGGGCGGCTATTTAAAAATAAAAAATAAAAAATTTGGGGTGCTGTCGCACTGCGCGTACACTGGGGGGCATTTCTACACTTTACACTCTCCCAATGTTTTAATTTCATGGGTGGCTATTTTAAAAATACTCCCCTCTGCGGAGGCCCCAATGAGGTCGGATCAGGGTGCCCGTGTCCGGCCGGCGCTTCTAAGGCCTCAGGGAAGAGAGGGAGAAGTCGCCGCTGAAGGTGGCGCGCAGCACCAATGCCGTGATGTCTGGGGGAATTCCTCCACCGGATTGTTAGGAGCAGGCAAGAGAGGGGGGGGTCTTCTCCCACTCGAGGAGGCCCAGGCCTGGCTCCATGAGACCCATGTGGACTCTGCGAGTAAGGAGTCCTGGAGAGGGAAACAGGAGTGTGAGAGAGATACTGTGACTCAGCTGGCCCGATCAGGGAACCAGAGGGTGACCGGGGTGAGAGCCCCTTCTCAGGCGTGGTTCCCAGGTGGGCTGAATAGGGTGAACCTTCTCCCTCCCTTTACCAGGAGCATAAGGGAGATACTGTGACTGAGCTGGCCAGATCAGGGAACCAGAGGGTGACCGGGGTGAGAGCCCCTTTGCAGGCATGGTTCCCGGTTGGGCTGAACTTGGCGAGCCTTCTCCCTCCCTTTACCAGGAGAGCGAGGGAGATTGAGAGCTTTCGTTATCAGGGAACCAGAGGGCAGTGGTGTATCTAGTGGTCCGACCACCCCTGGCAAACCAAGGGACTGGCACCCCCCTCCAATGACTGATTTTACTGAAAAAAAAACTAACACACACTGGGGGTAGTTTAATTCACACACATGTAGAAATAGGGAGAATTTTTTTTCAACTTCCCCTTTTAATATATATATATATATATGTCTTTTATAAACTTACTCTATTGTACCCACTATTTATTAATTTATTTATGCAAAAAAACCACAGGAAAATATTGAAAACATTGCTTCAAAAACAAACAAAATCCATTATTGGTAAAATAATTTACATATATTCAAACAGGGCTGTCTATACTGCATTATGCTTTTTAACAACTCCACTTTATAATTCACTAAGATGACAGCCCACAATGGTCCTTTCCTAAAACCCACATAAGAACAAAAACTGTCCATTTGTTCCTATTACCCCCACATGACAGTATCCACAACCTACAACGATCATGGCTAAACTCTCAACGTGAGAAAAAATACATTTACTATAGTTACACTGGGGGTACTTCAATTGACATGCCTGTAGAAATAGGGAGACTATATATATATATATATATATATATATATTTTATATATTTGTATACTTTTTTCAGTTATAACACATACTACATGCAATGCACTGTTTATTAATTTCTATATGTCAACAACACAGGAAAAGACGGCATCAATAACAAACAAGATGCATCGTGGACAAGATAATTTGCATATATGCAAATTACCTTGCGAACATGGCCATGTGATTGATGTGGCACTCTTTTCCTGCATGATTGACATATGGGAATCAGTGAGTGGTGATTGGTATATGGTGGGTATTGTGGGGGAAGAGATATATTAGGTAATAGAAAAAAAATTAGTCTCTCTAATTTTAAATGTTTCTGATATAAAGGGACATATAAGAAGCCGGATACACATTAACAGTCAATGGTGGACACTGGGAAAGAGTGGAGAGAATGGAATAATTTGCTAATGACAACTAATTGCGGGACACTGGTAAGTGGAGACAATGAGACCAGAGATCATGTACTAATGACAGCAGTAGGCAACGGCGCCCCCCCTCTGCCGTCACCCCTGGCGAGGTCCATTTAGGAATATAGAAAGATACACCCTTACCAGAGGGTGACCAGGGTGAGACCCAGGAACCACACCTTTGCAGGTGTCTTTCCTGGGTGGGCTGAACATGGTGAACCTTCTCCCTCCATTTACCAGTAGCATGAGGGAGATACTATGACTGGCCGTGAGCCATTTTGGCAAGACAGTGGAACAGCAACCTCCGAAAGTCCCGATGAGGTTTTGAAAATGGGCCAGATGCTGGGACCCAGTTCCAGGAGCCTGGGTAAAATCAGCCGGTAACCCCGCATAAGGTGGCGCGCAGGAGAGCATGCGTGAGATCCAGGAGAATTCCTCGGGTGAATTCATAGGTGGCGAAGAGGTGAGAGAAAAAGCAAGGAAGAGATCCGTGGGGGCGAGGTGTCCCAGCCAGGGCTCCAGGAAAGCATGGAAGATTCTGCGAGCGAGGCATCCCTGCTCGAGCTCCCAGAGAGCATGGGAGATAATGTGACTGAGCTGGCGAGGCGTCAGTAGCCAGGGCTCCAGTAGAGCATGGAAGATTCTGCAAGCAAGGCATCCCTGCCTGGGCTCAGGGAGACCATGGGAGATTCTGTGAGCAACGCAACCTGGCCAGGGCTCCAGGAGAGCATGGGAGATTCTGTTAGCAATGCAGCCTGTCCATGGCTCAAGGAGTGCATGGGAGATTCTGAGAGCGAGCCATCCCTGCCCGGGCTCCAGGAGAGCATGATAGATTCTGTGAGCAAATGCAGCCTGGCCAGGGCTCCAGGAGAGCATGGTAGGATCTGTGGGCGAGGCATCCCTGCCCGGGCACCAGGAGAGCATGGGAGATTCTGAAAATAATGCAGCCTGGCTTGAGCTCCAGGAGAGTATGGGAGATTCTGCCTGCGAGGCATCCATGCACTAGCTGCAGGAGAGCATGGGAGATTCTGCAAGTGAGCCATCCCTGCCCCGGGCTCCAGGAGAGCGAGAGAGATTCTGAAAGCGAGGCATCCCTGCCGGGCTCCAGGAGAGCATGGGAGATTATGCGTGCAACGCAGCCTGGCCAGGGCTCCAGGAGAGCATGGGAGATTATGCGAGTTAGGGATCCCTGCCAGGGCTCCAGGAGAGCATGGGAGATTCTGTGAGCAATGCAGCCTGGCCAGGGCTCCAGGAGAGCATGGGAGATTCTGCGAGAGAGGCGTCCCTTCCGAATCTCCAGGAGAGAATGGGAGATTCTGTGAGCGAGGCATCCCTGCCCAAACTCCAGAAGAGCATGGGAGATTCTGTGAGTGAGGCGTCCCTGACTGAGCTCCAGGAGAGAATTTGAGATTCTGCGAGTGAGGCATCCCTGTTTGAGCCCAAGGAGAGCATGGGAGATTCTCCGAGCAATGCAGCCTGGCCAGGGCTCCAGGAGAACATTTGAGATTATGCGAGCAATGCAGCCTTGCCAGGGCTCCAGGAGAGCATGGGAGATTCTGCGAGCGAGGCTTCCTTGCCCGGGCTCCAGGAGAGCATGGGAGATTCTGTGAGCGAGGCATCCCTGCCCGGGCTCCAGAAGATCATGGGAGAATTTGCGAGCAATGCAGCCTGGCCAGGGCTCCTGGAGAGCATGAGAGATTCTTTGAGCAAAGCAGCCTGGCCAGGGCTCCAGGAGAGCATGGGAGATACTGTGAGCAAGGCATCCTTACCTGAGCTGCAGGAGAGCATGGGAGATTTTGCAAGAGAGCAGTCCCTGTTTGAGCTCCTGGAGAGCATGGGAGATACTGCAAGCAAGGCATCCCTGCCCAGGCTCCAGTAGAGCATGAGAGATTCTGTGAGCAAGGGAGCCTGGCCAGGGCTCCAGGAGAGCATGAGAGATTATGCGAGCAACACAGCCTGTCCAGGGCTCAAGGAGAGCATATGAGATTCTGTGAGCGAGCCATCCCTGTTTGAGCTCCTGGAGAGAATGGGAGATTCTGCGAGCGAGGCGTCGCTGCACAGGGCTCCAGGAGAGCATGGGAGATTCTGCGAGCGAGTTGTCCCTGCAAGGGCTCCAGGAGAGCATGGGAGAATCTGCGAGCAATGCAGCCTGGCCAGATCTCCAGGAGAGAATGGGAGATTCTGTGAGCAATGCAGCCTGGCCAGGGCTAAAGGAGAGCATGGGAGATTAGGTGAGCGAGGAGTCCTTGCACAAGCTCCAGGAGAGAAAGGGAGATTCTGCGAGTGAGGCGTCCATGCCCAGGGCTCCAGGAGAGCATGGGAGATTCCATGAGCAAAGCATCCTGCCAGGGCTCCAGGAGAGCATGGGAGATTCTGCGAGCATTTTGTTCCTGCACGGGCTCCAGGAGAGCATGGGAGATTCTGCGAGCAATGCAGCCTGGCCATTTCTCCAGGAGAGCATGAGAGAATCTGTGAGCAACGCAGCCTGGCCAGGGCTCCAGGAGAGTATGGAAGATTAGGTGAGCGATGAGTCCTTGCCCTAGCTCCAGGAGAGAAAGGGAGATTCTGCGAGTGAGGCATCCCTGTTTGAGCTCCAGGAGAGCATGGGAGATTCTGCAAGCAAGGGAGCCTGGCCAGGGCACAGGGAGAGCATGCAAGATTATGCGAGCAACACAGCCTGTCCAGGGTTCAAGGAGAGCATATGAGATTCTGCGAGCGAGGCATCCCTGCCATGGCTCCAGGAGTGCATGGGAGATTCTGTGAGCAACGCAGCCTGGCCAGGGCTCGAGGAGAGCATGGGAGATTCTGTGAGCAATGTAGCATGGCAAGGGCTCCAGGAGAGCATGGGAGATTCTGCAAGCGATGCTTCCTTACCCGAGCTGCAGGAGAGCATGGGAGATTCTGCGAGTGACTTGTCCCTGCCAGGGCTCCAGGAGAGCAAGGGAGATTCTGTGAGTGATGCGTCAATGCCTGGGCTCCAGGAGAGCATGGGAGATTCTGTGAGCAAAGCAGCCTGGCCAGGGCTCCAGGAGAGCATGGGAGATTCTGTTAGCAATGCAGCCTGTCCATGGCACCAGGAGAGCATGGGAGATTCTGAGAGCGAGCCAGCTCTGCCCAGGCTCCAGGAGAGCATGAGAGATTCTGCGAGCAATGCAGCCTGGCCAAGACTCCAGGAGAGCATGAGAGATTCTGCCAGCGAGGCGTCCTTACTCGAGCTCCAGGAGAGCATGAGAGATTCTGTGAGCAAAGGCAGCCTGGCCAGGGCTCCAGGAGAGAATGCAAGATTATGTGAGCAACACAGCCTGGCCAGGGCACAAGTAGAGTATGGGAGATTCTGCGAGCGAGGCATCCTTACCCAAGCTGCTGGAGAGCATGGGAGAATCTGCGAGAAACGCAGCCTGGCCAGGGCACCTGGAGAGCATGGGAGATTCTGTGAGCAAGCCATACCTGTTTGAGCTCCTGGAGAGCATGGGAGATTCTGCGAGCGAGGCATCCCTGCCCGAGCTGCAGGAGAGCATGGGAGATTTTTCGAGCAATGCAGCCTGGCCAGGGCTCCAGGAGAGCATGAGAGAATCTGTGAGCAACGCAGCCTGGCCAGGGCTCCAGGAGAGTATGGGAGATTAGGTGAGCGAGGAGTCCTTGCCCTAGCTCCAGGAGAGAAAGGGAGATTCTGCGAGTGAGGCATCCCTGTTTGAGCTCCAGGAGAGCATGTGAGATTCTGCAAGCAATGCAGCCTGGCCAGGGCTCCAGGAGAGCATGCAAGATTATGCGAGCAACACAGCCTGGCCAGGGCACCAGTAGAGTATGGGAGATTCTGCGAGCGAGGCATCCTTACCTGAGCTGCAGGAGAGCATGGGAGAATCTGCGAGAAACGTAGCCTGGCCAGGGCACTTGGAGAGCATGGGAGATTCTGCGAGCAAGCCATCCCTGTTTGAGCTCCAGGACAGCATGGGAGATTCTGCGAGTGAGGCATCCCTGCCCGTGCTGCAGGAGAGCATGGGAGATTCTGCGAGCAACGCAGCCTGGCCAGGGCTCCTGGAGAGCATGGGAAATTCTGAGAGCGAGCCATCCCTGTCTGAGCTCCAGGAGAGCATGGGAGATTCTGTGAGCACGGGTATCCCTGCCCGAGCTCCAGGAGAGCATGGGAGATTCTGTGAGCAATGCAGCCTGGCAAGGTCTCCAGGAGAGCATGAGAGATTCTGTGAGCAAATCAGCCCTGCCAGGGCTCCAGGAGAGCATGGGAGATTAGGTGAGTGAGGATTCCTTGCCCAAGCACCAGGAGAGAAAGGGAGATTCTGCGAGTGAGGCATCCCTGTCTGAGCTCCAGGAGAGCATGGGAGATTCTGCAAGCGAGGCATCACTGCCCGAGCTCCAGGAGAGCATGTTAGATTCTGTGAGTGAGGAGTCCCTGCCCGAGCTCCAGGAGAGAATGGGAGATTCTATGAGCAATGCAGCCTGGCCAGGTCTCCTGGAGAGCATGAGAGATTCTGTGAGCAATGCAGCCTAGCCAGGGCTCCAGGAGAGCATGGGAGATTAGGTGAGCGAGGAGTCCCTGTTTGAGATCCAGGAAAGCATGGGAGATTCTGCAAGCAATAGCAGCCTGGCCAGGGCTCCAGGAGAGCATGCAAGATTATGCGAGCAACACAGCCTGGCCAGGGCTCCAGGAGAGCATGGGAGATTCTGCGAGCGAGGCATCCCTGCCCGAGCAGCAGGAGAGCATGGGAGATTCTGCGAGCAATGCAGCCAGGCCAGGGCTCCAGGAGAGCATGTTAGATTCTGTGAGTGAGGAGTCCCTGCCCGAGCTCCAGGAGAGAATGGGAGATTCTACGAGCAATGCAGCCTGGCCAGGGCTCGAGGAGAGCATCGGAGATTATGCAAGCAATGCACTTGGCCGGGGCTCCAGGAGCACATGGGAGATTCTGCGAGCGAGGCGTCGCTGCCCAGGGCACCAGGAGAGCATGGGAGATTCTGCGAGCGAGTTGTCCCTGCAAGGGCTCCAGGAGAGCATGAGAGATTCTGTGAGCAATGCAGCCTGGCCAGGGCTAAAGGAGAGCATGGGAGATTAGGTGAGCGAGGAGTCCTTGCCCAAGCTCCAGGAGAGAAAGGGAGATTCTGCGAGTGAGGCATCCCTGTTTGAGCTCCAGGAGAGCATGGGAGATTCTGCGAGCAATGCCGCCAGGCCAGGGCTCCTGGAGAGCATGGGAGATTCTGCGAGCGAGACATCCCTGTTTGAGCTCCAGGAGAGCATGGGAGATTCTGCGAGCGAGGCGTCCCTGCCAGAGCTCCAGGAGAGCATGTTACATTCTGTGAGTGATGCATCCCTGCCCGAGCTCCAGGAGAGCATCGGAGATTCTGCAAGCAATGCAGCCTGGCCAGGGCTCCAGGAGAGCATGGGAGATTCTGTGAGTGAGGCGTCCCTGCCTGGGCTCCAGGAGAGCATGGGAGATTCTGTGAGCAATGCAGCCTGGCCAGGGCTCCAGGAGAGCATGGGAGATTCTGCAAGCAAGCCATCCCTGTTTGAGCTCAAGGAGAGCATTGGAGATTCTGCGAGCAATGCAACCTGGCCTGGCCTCCAGGAGAGCATGAGAGATTCTGTGAGTAACGCAGCCTGGCCAGGGCTCCAGGAGAACATGGGAGTTCTGCGAGCGAGGCATCCTTACCCGAGCTGTAGGAGAGCATGGGAGAATCTGCAAGAAACGCAGCCTGGCCAGGGCACTTGGAGAGCATGGGAGATTCTGCGAGCAAGCCATCCCTGTTTGAGCTCCAGGAGAGCATGGGAGATTCTGCGAGCGAGGCGTCCCTGCCCGGGCTCCAGGAGAGCATGTTAGATTCTGTGAGTGAGGCGTCCCTGCCTGGGCTCCAGGAGAGCATGGGAGATTCTGTGAGCAATGCAGCCTGGCCAGGGCTCCAGGAGAGCATGGGAGATTCTGCAAGCAAGCCATCCCTGTTTGAGCTCAAGGAGAGCATTGGAGATTCTGCGAGCAATGCAACCTGGCCTGGCCTCCAGGAGAGCATGAGAGATTCTGTGAGTAACGCAGCCTGGCCAGGGCTCCAGGAGAACATGGGAGTTCTGCGAGCGAGGCATCCTTACCCGAGCTGTAGGAGAGCATGGGAGAATCTGCAAGAAACGCAGCCTGGCCAGGGCACTTGGAGAGCATGGGAGATTCTGCGAGCAAGCCATCCCTGTTTGAGCTCCAGGAGAGCATGGGAGATTCTGCGAGCGAGGCGTCCCTGCCCGGGCTCCAGGAGAGCATGTTAGATTCTGTGAGCGAGGAGTCCCTGCCTGAAAACCAGGAGAGAATGGGAGATTCTGCGACCAATGCAGCATGGCCAGGGCTCCTGGAGAGCATCGGAGATTATGCAAGCAACGCACTTGGCCAGGGCTCCAGGAGAACATGGGAGATTCTGCAAGCGAGGCGTCCCTGCCCAGCGCTCGAGGAGAGCATCGGAGATTCTGTGAGCAACGCATCCTAGCCAGGGCTCCAGGAGAGCATGAGAGATTCTGCAAGCGAGTTGTCCCTGCAAGGGCTCCAGGAGATCATGGGAGATTCTGCTAGCAATGCAGCCTGGCCAGGTCTCCAGGAGAGCATGAGAGATTCTGCGAGCAATGAAGCCTGGCCAGGGCTCCAGGAGAGCATGGAAGATTAGTTGAGCGAGGAGTCCTTGCCCAAGCTCCAGGAGAGAATGGGAGATTCTGTGAGTGAGGCATCCCTGTTTGAGCTCCAGGAGAGCAAGGGAGATTCTGCACGCAATAGCAGCCTGGCCATGGCTCCAGGAGAACATGCAAGATTATGCGAGCAACACAGCCTGGCCAGGCTCCAGTAGAGTATGGGAGATTCTGCGAGCGAGGCATCCTTACCCAAGCTGCAGGAGAGCATGGGAGAATCTGCAAGCAATGCAGCCTGGCCAGGGCTCCAGGAGAGCATGGGAGATTCTGCGAGCAAGCCATCCCTGTTTGAGCTGCAGGAGAGCATGGGAGATTCTGCGAGCAACGCAGCCCTGGAGAGCATGGGAGATTCTGCGAGCAAGCCATCCCTGTTTGAGCTCCAGGAGAGCATGGGAGATTCTGAGAGCGAGGTGTCCCTGCCTGAGCTCCAGGAGAGCATGGGAGATTCTGTGAGCGAGCAGTCCCTGCCCGAGCTCCAGGAGAGAATGGGAGATTCTGCGAGCAATGCAGCCTGGCCTGGTCTCCAGGAGAGCATGAGAGATTCTGTGAGCAATGCAGCCTGGCCAGGTCTCCAGGAGAGCATGGGAGATTAGGTGAGCGAGGAGTACTTGCCCAAGCTCCAGAAGAGAAAGGGAGATTCTGTGAGTGAGGCCTCCCTGTTTGAGCTCCAGGAGAGCATGGGAGATTCTGCAAGCAATAGCAGCATGGCCAGGGCTCCAGGAGAGCATGGGAGATTCTGCGAGCAAGGCAGCCCTGCCCGAGCTGCAGGAGAGCATGGGAGATTCTGCGAGCAATGCAGCCTGGCCAGGGCTCCTGGAGAGCATGGGAGATTCTGTGAGCGAGCCATCCCTGTTTGAGCTCCAGGAGAGCATGGGCGATTCTGCGAGCGAGGCATCCCTACCCGAGCTCCAGGACAGCATGCTATATTCTGTGAGCGATGCGTCCCTGCCCGAGCTCCAGGAGAGCATGGGAGATTCTGCGAGGAATGCAGCCTGGCCAGGTCTCCAGGAGAGCATGAGAGATTCTGTGAGCAACACCGCCTGGCCAGGGCTCCAGGAGAGCATAGGAGATTCTGTGAGCAACGCAGCCTGGCCAGGGCTCCAGGAGAGCATGGGAGATTATGCGAGCAATGCAGCCTGGCCAAGTCTCCAGGAGCGCATGAGAGATTCTGGGAGCAACACCACCTGGCCAGGGCTCCAGGAGAGCATGGGTGATTCTGCGAGTGAGGCATAATCACCCGAACTGCAAGAGAGCATGAGAGATTCTGCAAGCAACGCAGCCTGGCCAGGGCTCTAGGAGAGCTTGGGAGATTCTGCGAGCGAGGCGTCCCTGCCCAGGGCTCCAGGAGAGCATGGGAGATTCTGTGAGCAACGCATCCTGGCCAGGGCTCCAGGAGAGCATGGGAGATTCTGCGAGCGAGTTGTCCGTGCCCGGGCTCCAGGAGAGCATGGGAGATTCTGCGAGCAATGCAGCCTGGCCAGGAGTCCTGGAGAGCATGAGAGATTCTGTGAGCAACGAAGACTGGCCAGGGCTCCTGGAGAGCATGGGAGATTAAGTGAGCGAGCCATCCCTGTTTAAGCTCCAGGAGAGCATGGGAGATTCTGTGAGCGAGGCGTCCCTGCCCGAGCTCCAGGAGAGAATGGGAGATTCTGCAAGCAATGCAGCCTGGCCAGGGCTCCAGGAGAGCAGGGGAGATTATGCAAGCAATGCACTTGGCCAGGGCTCCAGGAGAGCATGAGAGATTCTGTGAGCAACGCATCCTGGCCAGGGATCCAGGAGAGCATGGGAGATTCTGCGAGCGAGTTGTCCCTGCACTGGCTCCTGGAGAGCATGGGAGATTCTGCGAGCAATGCAGCCTGGCCAGGTCTCCAGGAGAGCATGGGAGATTAGGTGAGCATTGCAGCCTGGCCAGGTCTCCAGGAGAGCATGGGAGATTAGGTGAGCGAGGAGTCCTTGCCCAAGCTCCAGGAGAGAAAGGGAGATTCTGCGATTGAGGCATCCCGGTTTGAGCTCCAGGAGAGCATGGGAGATTCTGCAAGCAATAGCAGCATGGTCAGGGCTCCAGGAGAGCATGGGAGATTCTGCGAGCAAGGGATCCCTGCCTGAGCTGCAGGAGAGCATGGGAGATTCTGCGAGCAACGCAGCCTGGCCAGGGCTCCTGGAGAGCATGGGAAATTCTGAGAGTGAGCCATCCCTGTCTGAGCTCCAGGACAGCATGGGAGATTCTGCAAGTGAGGCATCACTGCCCTAGCTCCAGGAGAGCATGTTAGATTCTGTGAGTGAGGAGTCCCTGCCCGAGCTCCAGGAGAGAATGGGAGATTCTGCGAGCAATGCAGCCTGGGAAGGGCTCCAGGAGAGCATCGGAGATTATGCAAGCAACGCACTTTGCCGGGTCTCCAGGAGCACATGGGAGATTCTGCGTGCAAGGCGTCGCTGCCCAGGGCTCCAGGAGAGCATGGGAGATTCTGTGAGCAACGCATCCTGGCCAGGGCTCCAGGAGAGCATGGGAGATTCTGCGAGCGAGTTGTCCCTGCAAGGGCTCCAGGAAAGCATGGGAGATTCTGCGAGCAATGCAGCCTGGCCAGGTCTCCAGGACAGCATGAGAGATTCTGTGAGCAATGCAGCCTGGCCAGGGCTCCAGGAGAGCATGGGAGATTAGGTGAGCGAGGAGTCCTTGCCCAAGCTCCAAGAGAGAAAGGGAGATTCTGCGAGTGAGGCATCCCTGTTTGAGCTCCAGGAAAGCATGGGAGATTCTGCGAGCAATGCAGCCAGGCCAGGGCTCCTGGAGAGCATGGGAGAATCTGCGATCAAGCCATCACTGTTTGAGCTCCTGGAGAGCATGGGAGATTTTGCAAGCGAGACATCCCTGCCCGAGCTGCAGGAGAGCATGGGAGATTCTGCAAGCAACGCAGCCTGGCCAGGGCTCCTGGAGAGCATGGGAAATTCTGAGAGCGACCCATCCCTGTCTGAGCTCCAGGACAGCATGGGAGATTCAGCAAGCGAGGCGTCCCTGCCCGAGCTCCAGGAGAGCATGCTAGATTCTGTGAGCGAGGAGTCCATGCCCGAGCTCCAGGAGAGAATGGGAGATTCTATGAGCAATGCAGCCTGGCCAGGTCTCCTGGAGAGCATGAGAGATTCTGTGAGCAATGCAGCCTGGCCAGGGCTCCAGGAGAGCATGGGAGATTAGGTGAGCGAGGAGTCCTTGCCCAAGCTCCAAGAGAGAAAGGGAGATTCTGCGAGTGAGGCATCCCTGTTTGAGCTTCAGGAAAGCATGGGAGATTCTGCAAGCAATAGCAGCCTGGCCAGGGCTCCAGGAGAGCATGCAAGATTATGCGAGCAACACAGCCTGGCCAGGGCTCCAGGAGAGCATGGGAGATTCTGCGAGTGAGGCATCCCTTCCCGAGCAGCAGGAGAGCAGGGGAGATTCTGCGAGCAATGCAGCCAGGCCAGGGCTCCAGAAGAGCATGTTAGATTCTGTGAGTGAGGAGTCCCTGCCCGAGCTCAAGGAGAGAATGGGAGATTCTACGAGCAATGCAGCCTGGCCAGGGCTCGAGGAGAGCATCGGAGATTATGCAAGCAATGCACTTGGCTGGGGCTCCAGGAGCACATGGGAGATTCTGCGAGCGAGGCGTCGCTGCCCAGGGCTCCAGGAGAGCGTGGGAGATTCTGTGAACAACACATCCTGGCCAGGGCACCAGGAGAGCATGGGAAATTCTGCGAGCGAGTTGTCCCTGCAAGGGCTCCAGGAGAGCATGAGAGATTCTGTGAGCAATGCAGCCTGGCCAGGGCTAAAGGAGAGCATGGGAGATTAGGTGAGCGAGGAGTCCTTGCCCAAGCTCCAGGAGAGAAAGGGAGATTCTGCAAGTGAGGCATCCCTGTTTGAGCTCCAGGAGAGCATGGAAGATTCTGCGAGCAATGCCGCCAGGCCAGGGCTCCTGGAGAGCATGGGAGATTCTGCGAGCGAGCCATCCCTGTTTGAGCTCCAGGAGAGCATGGGAGATTCTGCGAGCGAGGTGTCCCTGCCAGAGCTCCAGGAGAGCATGTTACATTCTGTGAGCGAGGCATCCCTGCCCGAGCTCCAGGAGAGCATGGGAGATTCTGCAAGCAATGCAGGCTGGCCAGGTCTCAGGAGAGCATGAGAGAATCTGTGAGCAACACCACCTGGCCAGGGCTCCAGGAGAGCATAGGAGGTTCTGTGAGCAACGCAGCCCGGCCAGGGCTCCAGGAGAGCATGGGAGATTATGTGAGCACTGCAGCCTGGCCAGGTCTCCAGGAGAGCATGGGAGATTCTGCGAGTGAGGCATAATCACCCGAACTGCAAGAGAGCATGGGAGATTCTGCGAGCAACACAGCCTGGCCAGGGCTCTAGGAGAGCATGGGAGATTCTGCGAGTGAGGCATCCCTGCCCGGGCTCCAGGAGAGCATGGGAAATCCAGCGAGCAATGCAGCCTGGCCAGGGCTCCAGGAGAGCATTGGAGATTATGTGAGCAACACAGCCTGGCCATGTCTCCAGGAGAGCATGGGAGATTCTGTGAGTGAGGCGTCCCTGCCTGGGCTCCAGGAGAGCATGGGAGATTCTGTGAGCAATGCAGCCTGGCCAGGGCTCCAGGAGAGTATGGGAGATTCTGCGAGCAAGCCATCCCTGTTTGAGCTCAAGGAGAGCATTGGAGATTCTGCGAGCAATGCAACCTGGCCTGGCCTCCAGGAGAGCATGAGAGATTCTGTGAGTAACGCAGCCTGGCCAGGGCTCCAGGAGAACATGGGAGTTCTGCGAGCGAGGCATCCTTACCCGAGCTGTAGGAGAGCAAGAGAGAATCTGCGAGAAACGCAGCCTGGCCAGGGCACTTGGAGAGCATGGGAGATTCTGCGAGCAAGCCATCCCTGTTTGAGCTCCAGGAGAGCATGGGAGATTCTGCGAGTGAGGCGTCCCTGCCCGAGCTCCAGGAGAGCATGTTAGATTCTGTGAGCGAGGAGTCCCTGCCTGAGCTCCAGGAGAGAATGGGAGATTCTGCGACCAATGCAGCATGGCCAGGGCTCCAGGAGAGCATCGGAGATTATGCAAGCAACGCACTTGGCCAGGGCTCCAGGAGCACATGGGAGATTCTGCGAGCGAGGCGTCCCTGCCCAGCGCTCGAGGAGAGCATCGGAGATTCTGTGAGCAACGCATCCTAGCCAGGGCTCCAGGAGAGCATGAGAGATTCTGCTAGCGAGTTGTCCCTGCAAGGGCTCCAGGAGATCATGGGAGATTCTGCTAGCAATGCAGCCTGGCCAGGGCTCCAGGAGAGCATGGGAGATTAGGTGAGCGAGGAGTCCTTGCCCAAGCTCCAGGAGAGAATGGTAGATTCTGTGAGTGAGGCATCCCTGTTTGAGCTCCAGGAGAGCATGGGAGATTCTGCAAGCAATAGCAGCCTGGCCATGGCTGCAGGAGAACATGCAAGATTATGCGAGCAACACAGCCTGGCCAGGCTCCAGTAGAGAATGGGAGATTCTGCAAGCGAGGCATCCTTACCCAAGCTGGAGGAGAGCATGGGAGAATCTGCAAGCAATGCAGCCTGGCCAGGGCTCCAGGAGAGCATGGGAGATTCTGCGAGCAAGCCATCCCTGTTTGAGCTGCAGGAGAGCATGGGAGATTCTGCGAGCAACGCATCCCTGGAGAGCATGGGAGATTCTGCGAGCAAGCCATCCCTGTTTGAGCTCCAGGAGAGCATGGGAGATTCTGCGAGCGAGGCGTCCCTGCCCGAGCTCCAGGAGAGCATGGGAGATTCTGTGAGCGAGCAGTCCCTGCCCGAGCTCCAGGAGAGAATGGGAGATTCTGCGAGCAATGCAGCCTGGCCTGGTCCAGGAGAGCATGAGAGATTCTGTGAGCAATGCAGCCTGGCCAGGTCTCCAGGAGAGCATGGGAGATTAGGTGAGCGAGGAGTACTTGCCCAAGCTCCAGGAGAGAAAGGGAGATTCTGCGAGTGAGGCCTCCCTGTTTGAGCTCCAGGAGAGCATGGGAGATTCTGCAAGCAATAGCAGCATGGCCAGGGCTCCAGGAGAGCATGGGAGATTCTGCGAGCAAGGCATCCCTGCCCGAGCTGCGGGAGAGCATGGGAGATTCTGCGAGCAATGCAGCCTGGCCAGGGCTCCTGGAGAGCATTGAAGATTCTGTGAGTGAGCCATCCCTGTTTGAGCTCCAGGAGAGCATGGGAGATTCTGCGAGCGAGGCATCCCTGCCCGAGCTCCAGGATAGCATGCTAGATTCTGTTAGCGATGCATCCCTGCCCAAGCTCCAGGAGAGCATGGGAGATTCTGCGAGGAATGCAGCCTGGCCAGGTCTCCAGGAGAGCATGAGAGATTCTGTGAGCAACACTGCCTGGCCAGGGCTCCAGGAGAGCATAGGAGATTCTGTGAGCAACGCAGCCTGGCCAGGGCTCCAGGAGAGCATGGGAGATTATGCGAGCAATGCAGCCTGGCCAAGTCTCCAGGAGCGCATGAGAGATTCTGGGAGCAACACCACCTGGCCAGGGCTCCAGGAGAGCATGGTTGATTCTGCGAGCAAGGCGTCACTGCCCAGGGCTCCAAGAGAGCATGGGAGATTCTATGAGCAACGCATCCTGGCCAGGGCTCCAGGAGAGCATGGGAGATTCTGCGAGCGAGTTGTCCCTGCAAGGGCTCCAGGAAAGCATGGGAGATTCTGCGAGCAATGCAGCCTGGCCAGGTCTCCAGGAGAGCATGAGAGATTCTGTGAGCAATGCAGCCTGGCCAGGGATCCAGGAGAGCATGGGAGATTAGGTGAGCGAGGAGTCCTTGCCTAAGCTCCAAGAGAGACATTGAGATTCTGCGAGTGAGGCATCCCTGTTTGAGCTCCAGGAAAGCATGGGAGATTCTGCAAGCAATAGCAGCCTGGCCAGGGCTCCAGGAGAGCATGCAAGATTATGCGAGCAACACAGCCTGGCCAGTGCTCCAAGAGAGCATGGGAGATTCTGCGAGCGAGGCATCCCTGCCCGAGCAGCAGGAGAGCATGGGAGATTCTGCGAGCAATGCAGCCAGGCCAGGGCTCCTGGAGAGCATGGGAGATTCTGCGATCGAGCCATCCCTGTTTGAGCTCCTGGAGAGCATGGGAGATTCTGCAAGCGAGACATCCCTGCCCGAGCTGCAGGAGAGCATGGGAGATTCTGCATGCAACGCAGCCTGGCCAGGGCTCCTGGAGAGCATGGGAAATTCTGAGAGCGACCCATCCCTGTCTGAGCTCCAGGACAGCATGGGAGATTCTGCAAGCGAGGCGTCCCTGCCCGAGCTCCAGGAGAGCATGTTAGATTCTGTGAGCGAGGAGTCCCTGCCCAGGCTCCAGTAGAGCATGAGAGATTCTGTGAGCAAGGGAGCCTGGCCAGGGCTCCAGGAGAGCATGCGAGATTATGCGAGCAACACAGCCTGTCCAGGGCTCAAGGAGAGCATATGACATTCTGCGATCAAGCCATCCCTGTTTGAGCTCCTGGAGAGAATGGGAGATTCTGCAAGCGAGACATCCCTGCCCGAGCTGCAGGAGAGCATGGGAAATTCTGCAAGCAAGGCAGCCTGGTCAGGGCTCCTGGAGAGCATGGGAAATTCTGAGAGCGACCCATCTCTGTCTGAGCTCCAGGACAGCATGGGAGATTCTGCAAGCGAGGCGTCCCTGCCCAAGCTCCAGGATAGCATGTTAGATTCTGTGAGCGAGGAGTCCCTGCCCGAGCTCCAGGAGAGAATGGGAGATTCTACGAGCAATGCAGCCTGGCCAGGGCTCAAGGAGAGCATCGGAGATTATGCAAGCAACGCACTTGGCCGGGGCTCCAGGAGCACATGGGAGATTCTGCGAGCGAGGCGTCGCTGCCCAGGGCTCCAGGAGAGCGTGGGAGATTCTGTGAACAACACATCCTGGCCAGGGCTCCAGGAGAGCATGGGAGAATCTGTGAGCAAGTTGTCCCTGCAAGGGCTCCAGGAGAGCATGGGAGATTCTGCGAGCAATGCAGCCTGGCCAGGTCTCCAGGAGAGCATGAGAGATTCTGTGAGCAATGCAGCCTGGCCAGGGCTAAAGGAGAGCATGGGAGATTAGGTGAGCGAGGAGTCCTTGCCCAAGCTCCAGGAGAGAAAGGGAGATTCTGCGAGTGAGGCATCCCTGTTTTAGCTCCAGGAGACCATGGGAGATTCTGTGAGCAACGCAACCTGGCCAGGGCTCCAGGAGAGCATGGGAGATTCTGTTAGCAATGCAGCCTGTCCATGGCTCAAGGAGTGCATGGGAGATTCTGAGAGCGAGCCATCCCTGCCCGGGCTCCAGGAGAGCATGATAGATTCTGTGAGCAAATGCAGCCTGGCCAGGGCTCCAGGAGAGCATGGTAGGATCTGTGGGCGAGGCATCCCTGCCCGGGCACCAGGAGAGCATGGGAGATTCTGAAAATAATGCAGCCTGGCTTGAGCTCCAGGAGAGTATGGGAGATTCTGCCTGCGAGGCATCCATGCACTAGCTGCAGGAGAGCATGGGAGATTCTGCAAGTGAGCCATCCCTGCCCCGGGCTCCAGGAGAGCGAGAGAGATTCTGAAAGCGAGGCATCCCTGCCGGGCTCCAGGAGAGCATGGGAGATTATGCGTGCAACGCAGCCTGGCCAGGGCTCCAGGAGAGCATGGGAGATTATGCGAGTTAGGGATCCCTGCCAGGGCTCCAGGAGAGCATGGGAGATTCTGTGAGCAATGCAGCCTGGCCAGGGCTCCAGGAGAGCATGGGAGATTCTGCGAGAGAGGCGTCCCTTCCGAATCTCCAGGAGAGAATGGGAGATTCTGTGAGCGAGGCATCCCTGCCCAAACTCCAGAAGAGCATGGGAGATTCTGTGAGTGAGGCGTCCCTGACTGAGCTCCAGGAGAGAATTTGAGATTCTGCGAGTGAGGCATCCCTGTTTGAGCCCAAGGAGAGCATGGGAGATTCTCCGAGCAATGCAGCCTGGCCAGGGCTCCAGGAGAACATTTGAGATTATGCGAGCAATGCAGCCTTGCCAGGGCTCCAGGAGAGCATGGGAGATTCTGCGAGCGAGGCTTCCTTGCCCGGGCTCCAGGAGAGCATGGGAGATTCTGTGAGCGAGGCATCCCTGCCCGGGCTCCAGAAGATCATGGGAGAATTTGCGAGCAATGCAGCCTGGCCAGGGCTCCTGGAGAGCATGAGAGATTCTTTGAGCAAAGCAGCCTGGCCAGGGCTCCAGGAGAGCATGGGAGATACTGTGAGCAAGGCATCCTTACCTGAGCTGCAGGAGAGCATGGGAGATTTTGCAAGAGAGCAGTCCCTGTTTGAGCTCCTGGAGAGCATGGGAGATACTGCAAGCAAGGCATCCCTGCCCAGGCTCCAGTAGAGCATGAGAGATTCTGTGAGCAAGGGAGCCTGGCCAGGGCTCCAGGAGAGCATGAGAGATTATGCGAGCAACACAGCCTGTCCAGGGCTCAAGGAGAGCATATGAGATTCTGTGAGCGAGCCATCCCTGTTTGAGCTCCTGGAGAGAATGGGAGATTCTGCGAGCGAGGCGTCGCTGCACAGGGCTCCAGGAGAGCATGGGAGATTCTGCGAGCGAGTTGTCCCTGCAAGGGCTCCAGGAGAGCATGGGAGAATCTGCGAGCAATGCAGCCTGGCCAGATCTCCAGGAGAGAATGGGAGATTCTGTGAGCAATGCAGCCTGGCCAGGGCTAAAGGAGAGCATGGGAGATTAGGTGAGCGAGGAGTCCTTGCACAAGCTCCAGGAGAGAAAGGGAGATTCTGCGAGTGAGGCGTCCATGCCCAGGGCTCCAGGAGAGCATGGGAGATTCCATGAGCAAAGCATCCTGCCAGGGCTCCAGGAGAGCATGGGAGATTCTGCGAGCATTTTGTTCCTGCACGGGCTCCAGGAGAGCATGGGAGATTCTGCGAGCAATGCAGCCTGGCCATTTCTCCAGGAGAGCATGAGAGAATCTGTGAGCAACGCAGCCTGGCCAGTTCTCCAGGAGAGTATGGAAGATTAGGTGAGCGATGAGTCCTTGCCCTAGCTCCAGGAGAGAAAGGGAGATTCTGCGAGTGAGGCATCCCTGTTTGAGCTCCAGGAGAGCATGGGAGATTCTGCAAGCAAGGGAGCCTGGCCAGGGCACAGGGAGAGCATGCAAGATTATGCGAGCAACACAGCCTGTCCAGGGTTCAAGGAGAGCATATGAGATTCTGCGAGCGAGGCATCCCTGCCATGGCTCCAGGAGTGCATGGGAGATTCTGTGAGCAACGCAGCCTGGCCAGGGCTCGAGGAGAGCATGGGAGATTCTGTGAGCAATGTAGCATGGCAAGGGCTCCAGGAGAGCATGGGAGATTCTGCAAGCGATGCTTCCTTACCCGAGCTGCAGGAGAGCATGGGAGATTCTGCGAGTGACTTGTCCCTGCCAGGGCTCCAGGAGAGCAAGGGAGATTCTGTGAGTGATGCGTCAATGCCTGGGCTCCAGGAGAGCATGGGAGATTCTGTGAGCAAAGCAGCCTGGCCAGGGCTCCAGGAGAGCATGGGAGATTCTGTTAGCAATGCAGCCTGTCCATGGCACCAGGAGAGCATGGGAGATTCTGAGAGCGAGCCAGCTCTGCCCAGGCTCCAGGAGAGCATGAGAGATTCTGCGAGCAATGCAGCCTGGCCAAGACTCCAGGAGAGCATGAGAGATTCTGCCAGCGAGGCGTCCTTACTCGAGCTCCAGGAGAGCATGAGAGATTCTGTGAGCAAAGGCAGCCTGGCCAGGGCTCCAGGAGAGAATGCAAGATTATGTGAGCAACACAGCCTGGCCAGGGCACAAGTAGAGTATGGGAGATTCTGCGAGCGAGGCATCCTTACCCAAGCTGCTGGAGAGCATGGGAGAATCTGCGAGAAACGCAGCCTGGCCAGGGCACCTGGAGAGCATGGGAGATTCTGTGAGCAAGCCATACCTGTTTGAGCTCCTGGAGAGCATGGGAGATTCTGCGAGCGAGGCATCCCTGCCCGAGCTGCAGGAGAGCATGGGAGATTTTTCGAGCAACGCAGCCTGGCCAGGGCTCCAGGAGAGCATGAGAGAATCTGTGAGCAACGCAGCCTGGCCAGGGCTCCAGGAGAGTATGGGAGATTAGGTGAGCGAGGAGTCCTTGCCCTAGCTCCAGGAGAGAAAGGGAGATTCTGCGAGTGAGGCATCCCTGTTTGAGCTCCAGGAGAGCATGTGAGATTCTGCAAGCAATGCAGCCTGGCCAGGGCTCCAGGAGAGCATGCAAGATTATGCGAGCAACACAGCCTGGCCAGGGCACCAGTAGAGTATGGGAGATTCTGCGAGCGAGGCATCCTTACCTGAGCTGCAGGAGAGCATGGGAGAATCTGCGAGAAACGTAGCCTGGCCAGGGCACTTGGAGAGCATGGGAGATTCTGCGAGCAAGCCATCCCTGTTTGAGCTCCAGGACAGCATGGGAGATTCTGCGAGTGAGGCATCCCTGCCCGTGCTGCAGGAGAGCATGGGAGATTCTGCGAGCAACGCAGCCTGGCCAGGGCTCCTGGAGAGCATGGGAAATTCTGAGAGCGAGCCATCCCTGTCTGAGCTCCAGGAGAGCATGGGAGATTCTGTGAGCATGGGTATCCCTGCCCGAGCTCCAGGAGAGCATGGGAGATTCTGTGAGCAATGCAGCCTGGCAAGGTCTCCAGGAGAGCATGAGAGATTCTGTGAGCAAATCAGCCCTGCCAGGGCTCCAGGAGAGCATGGGAGATTAGGTGAGTGAGGATTCCTTGCCCAAGCACCAGGAGAGAAAGGGAGATTCTGCGAGTGAGGCATCCCTGTCTGAGCTCCAGGAGAGCATGGGAGATTCTGCAAGCGAGGCATCACTGCCCGAGCTCCAGGAGAGCATGTTAGATTCTGTGAGTGAGGAGTCCCTGCCCGAGCTCCAGGAGAGAATGGGAGATTCTATGAGCAATGCAGCCTGGCCAGGTCTCCTGGAGAGCATGAGAGATTCTGTGAGCAATGCAGCCTAGCCAGGGCTCCAGGAGAGCATGGGAGATTAGGTGAGCGAGGAGTCCCTGTTTGAGATCCAGGAAAGCATGGGAGATTCTGCAAGCAATAGCAGCCTGGCCAGGGCTCCAGGAGAGCATGCAAGATTATGCGAGCAACACAGCCTGGCCAGGGCTCCAGGAGAGCATGGGAGATTCTGCGAGCGAGGCATCCCTGCCCGAGCAGCAGGAGAGCATGGGAGATTCTGCGAGCAATGCAGCCAGGCCAGGGCTCCAGGAGAGCATGTTAGATTCTGTGAGTGAGGAGTCCCTGCCCGAGCTCCAGGAGAGAATGGGAGATTCTACGAGCAATGCAGCCTGGCCAGGGCTCGAGGAGAGCATCGGAGATTATGCAAGCAATGCACTTGGCCGGGGCTCCAGGAGCACATGGGAGATTCTGCGAGCGAGGCGTCGCTGCCCAGGGCACCAGGAGAGCATGGGAGATTCTGCGAGCGAGTTGTCCCTGCAAGGGCTCCAGGAGAGCATGAGAGATTCTGTGAGCAATGCAGCCTGGCCAGGGCTAAAGGAGAGCATGGGAGATTAGGTGAGCGAGGAGTCCTTGCCCAAGCTCCAGGAGAGAAAGGGAGATTCTGCGAGTGAGGCATCCCTGTTTGAGCTCCAGGAGAGCATGGGAGATTCTGCGAGCAATGCCGCCAGGCCAGGGCTCCTGGAGAGCATGGGAGATTCTGCGAGCGAGACATCCCTGTTTGAGCTCCAGGAGAGCATGGGAGATTCTGCGAGCGAGGCGTCCCTGCCAGAGCTCCAGGAGAGCATGTTACATTCTGTGAGTGATGCATCCCTGCCCGAGCTCCAGGAGAGCATCGGAGATTCTGCAAGCAATGCAGCCTGGCCAGGGCTCCAGGAGAGCATGGGAGATTATGTGAGCAATGCAGCCTGGCCAGGTCTCCAGGAGAGCATGGGAGATTCTGCGAGTGAGGCATAATCACCCAAACTGCAAGAGAGCATGGGAGATTCTGCAAGCAACACAGCCTGGCCAGGGCTCTAGGAGAGCATGGGAGATTCTGCGAGTGAGGCATCCCTGCCCGGGCTCCAGGAGAGCATGGGAAATCCAGCGAGCAATGCAGCCTGGCCAGGGCTCCAGGAGAGCATTGGAGATTATGTGAGCAACGCAGCCTGGCCTTGGCTCCAGGAGAGCATGGGAGATTCTGTGAGTGAGGCGTCCCTGCCTGGGCTCCAGGAGAGCATGGGAGATTCTGTGAGCAATGCAGCCTGGCCAGGGCTCCAGGAGAGCATGGGAGATTCTGCAAGCAAGCCATCCCTGTTTGAGCTCAAGGAGAGCATTGGAGATTCTGCGAGCAATGCAACCTGGCCTGGCCTCCAGGAGAGCATGAGAGATTCTGTGAGTAACGCAGCCTGGCCAGGGCTCCAGGAGAGCATGGGAGTTCTGCGAGCGAGGCATCCTTACCCGAGCTGTAGGAGAGCATGGGAGAATCTGCAAGAAACGCAGCCTGGCCAGGGCACTTGGAGAGCATGGGAGATTCTGCGAGCAAGCCATCCCTGTTTGAGCTCCAGGAGAGCATGGGAGATTCTGCGAGCGAGGCGTCCCTGCCCGGGCTCCAGGAGAGCATGTTAGATTCTGTGAGCGAGGAGTCCCTGCCTGAAAACCAGGAGAGAATGGGAGATTCTGCGACCAATGCAGCATGGCCAGGGCTCCTGGAGAGCATCGGAGATTATGCAAGCAACGCACTTGGCCAGGGCTCCAGGAGAACATGGGAGATTCTGCAAGCGAGGCGTCCCTGCCCAGCGCTCGAGGAGAGCATCGGAGATTCTGTGAGCAACGCATCCTAGCCAGGGCTCCAGGAGAGCATGAGAGATTCTGCAAGCGAGTTGTCCCTGCAAGGGCTCCAGGAGATCATGGGAGATTCTGCTAGCAATGCAGCCTGGCCAGGTCTCCAGGAGAGCATGAGAGATTCTGCGAGCAATGAAGCCTGGCCAGGGCTCCAGGAGAGCATGGAAGATTAGTTGAGCGAGGAGTCCTTGCCCAAGCTCCAGGAGAGAATGGGAGATTCTGTGAGTGAGGCATCCCTGTTTGAGCTCCAGGAGAGCAAGGGAGATTCTGCACGCAATAGCAGCCTGGCCATGGCTCCAGGAGAACATGCAAGATTATGCGAGCAACACAGCCTGGCCAGGCTCCAGTAGAGTATGGGAGATTCTGCGAGCGAGGCATCCTTACCCAAGCTGCAGGAGAGCATGGGAGAATCTGCAAGCAATGCAGCCTGGCCAGGGCTCCAGGAGAGCATGGGAGATTCTGCGAGCAAGCCATCCCTGTTTGAGCTGCAGGAGAGCATGGGAGATTCTGCGAGCAACGCAGCCCTGGAGAGCATGGGAGATTCTGCGAGCAAGCCATCCCTGTTTGAGCTCCAGGAGAGCATGGGAGATTCTGAGAGCGAGGTGTCCCTGCCTGAGCTCCAGGAGAGCATGGGAGATTCTGTGAGCGAGCAGTCCCTGCCCGAGCTCCAGGAGAGAATGGGAGATTCTGCGAGCAATGCAGCCTGGCCTGGTCTCCAGGAGAGCATGAGAGATTCTGTGAGCAATGCAGCCTGGCCAGGTCTCCAGGAGAGCATGGGAGATTAGGTGAGCGAGGAGTACTTGCCCAAGCTCCAGAAGAGAAAGGGAGATTCTGTGAGTGAGGCCTCCCTGTTTGAGCTCCAGGAGAGCATGGGAGATTCTGCAAGCAATAGCAGCATGGCCAGGGCTCCAGGAGAGCATGGGAGATTCTGCGAGCAAGGCAGCCCTGCCCGAGCTGCAGGAGAGCATGGGAGATTCTGCGAGCAATGCAGCCTGGCCAGGGCTCCTGGAGAGCATGGGAGATTCTGTGAGCGAGCCATCCCTGTTTGAGCTCCAGGAGAGCATGGGCGATTCTGCGAGCGAGGCATCCCTACCCGAGCTCCAGGACAGCATGCTATATTCTGTGAGCGATGCGTCCCTGCCCGAGCTCCAGGAGAGCATGGGAGATTCTGCGAGGAATGCAGCCTGGCCAGGTCTCCAGGAGAGCATGAGAGATTCTGTGAGCAACACCGCCTGGCCAGGGCTCCAGGAGAGCATAGGAGATTCTGTGAGCAACGCAGCCTGGCCAGGGCTCCAGGAGAGCATGGGAGATTATGCGAGCAATGCAGCCTGGCCAAGTCTCCAGGAGCGCATGAGAGATTCTGGGAGCAACACCACCTGGCCAGGGCTCCAGGAGAGCATGGGTGATTCTGCGAGTGAGGCATAATCACCCGAACTGCAAGAGAGCATGAGAGATTCTGCAAGCAACGCAGCCTGGCCAGGGCTCTAGGAGAGCTTGGGAGATTCTGCGAGCGAGGCGTCCCTGCCCAGGGCTCCAGGAGAGCATGGGAGATTCTGTGAGCAACGCATCCTGGCCAGGGCTCCAGGAGAGCATGGGAGATTCTGCGAGCGAGTTGTCCGTGCCCGGGCTCCAGGAGAGCATGGGAGATTCTGCGAGCAATGCAGCCTGGCCAGGAGTCCTGGAGAGCATGAGAGATTCTGTGAGCAACGAAGACTGGCCAGGGCTCCTGGAGAGCATGGGAGATTAAGTGAGCGAGCCATCCCTGTTTAAGCTCCAGGAGAGCATGGGAGATTCTGCGAGCGAGGCGTCCCTGCCCGAGCTCCAGGAGAGCATGGGAGATTCTGTGAGCGAGGAGTCCCTGCCCGAGCTCCAGGAGAGAATGGGAGATTCTGCAAGCAATGCAGCCTGGCCAGGGCTCCAGGAGAGCAGGGGAGATTATGCAAGCAATGCACTTGGCCAGGGCTCCAGGAGAGCATGAGAGATTCTGTGAGCAACGCATCCTGGCCAGGGATCCAGGAGAGCATGGGAGATTCTGCGAGCGAGTTGTCCCTGCACTGGCTCCTGGAGAGCATGGGAGATTCTGCGAGCAATGCAGCCTGGCCAGGTCTCCAGGAGAGCATGGGAGATTAGGTGAGCATTGCAGCCTGGCCAGGTCTCCAGGAGAGCATGGGAGATTAGGTGAGCGAGGAGTCCTTGCCCAAGCTCCAGGAGAGAAAGGGAGATTCTGCGATTGAGGCATCCCGGTTTGAGCTCCAGGAGAGCATGGGAGATTCTGCAAGCAATAGCAGCATGGTCAGGGCTCCAGGAGAGCATGGGAGATTCTGCGAGCAAGGGATCCCTGCCTGAGCTGCAGGAGAGCATGGGAGATTCTGCGAGCAACGCAGCCTGGCCAGGGCTCCTGGAGAGCATGGGAAATTCTGAGAGTGAGCCATCCCTGTCTGAGCTCCAGGACAGCATGGGAGATTCTGCAAATGAGGCATCACTGCCCTAGCTCCAGGAGAGCATGTTAGATTCTGTGAGTGAGGAGTCCCTGCCCGAGCTCCAGGAGAGAATGGGAGATTCTGCGAGCAATGCAGCCTGGGAAGGGCTCCAGGAGAGCATCGGAGATTATGCAAGCAATGCACTTTGCCGGGTCTCCAGGAGCACATGGGAGATTCTGCGTGCAAGGCGTCGCTGCCCAGGGCTCCAGGAGAGCATGGGAGATTCTGTGAGCAACGCATCCTGGCCAGGGCTCCAGGAGAGCATGGGAGATTCTGCGAGCGAGTTGTCCCTGCAAGGGCTCCAGGAAAGCATGGGAGATTCTGCGAGCAATGCAGCCTGGCCAGGTCTCCAGGACAGCATGAGAGATTCTGTGAGCAATGCAGCCTGGCCAGGGCTCCAGGAGAGCATGGGAGATTAGGTGAGCGAGGAGTCCTTGCCCAAGCTCCAAGAGAGAAAGGGAGATTCTGCGAGTGAGGCATCCCTGTTTGAGCTCCAGGAAAGCATGGGAGATTCTGCGAGCAATGCAGCCAGGCCAGGGCTCCTGGAGAGCATGGGAGAATCTGCGATCAAGCCATCCCTGTTTGAGCTCCTGGAGAGCATGGGAGATTTTGCAAGCGAGACATCCCTGCCCGAGCTGCAGGAGAGCATGGGAGATTCTGCAAGCAACGCAGCCTGGCCAGGGCTCCTGGAGAGCATGGGAAATTCTGAGAGCGACCCATCCCTGTCTGAGCTCCAGGACAGCATGGGAGATTCAGCAAGCGAGGCGTCCCTGCCCGAGCTCCAGGAGAGCATGCTAGATTCTGTGAGCGAGGAGTCCATGCCCGAGCTCCAGGAGAGAATGGGATATTCTATGAGCAATGCAGCCTGGCCAGGTCTCCTGGAGAGCATGAGAGATTCTGTGAGCAATGCAGCCTGGCCAGGGCTCCAGGAGAGCATGGGAGATTAGGTGAGCGAGGAGTCCTTGCCCAAGCTCCAAGAGAGAAAGGGAGATTCTGCGAGTGAGGCATCCCTGTTTGAGCTTCAGGAAAGCATGGGAGATTCTGCAAGCAATAGCAGCCTGGCCAGGGCTCCAGGAGAGCATGCAAGATTATGCGAGCAACACAGCCTGGCCAGGGCTCCAGGAGAGCATGGGAGATTCTGCGAGTGAGGCATCCCTTCCCGAGCAGCAGGAGAGCAGGGGAGATTCTGCGAGCAATGCAGCCTGGCCAGGTCTCCAGGAGAGCATGAGAGATTCTGCGAGCAATGAAGCCTGGCCAGGGCTCCAGGAGAGCATGGGAGATTAGTTGAGCGAGGAGTCCTTGCCCAAGCTCCAGGAGAGAATGGGAGATTCTGTGAGTGAGGCATCCCTGTTTGAGCTCCAGGAGAGCAAGGGAGATTCTGCACGCAATAGCAGCCTGGCCATGGCTCCAGGAGAACATGCAAGATTATGCGAGCAACACAGCCTGGCCAGGCTCCAGTAGAGTATGGGAGATTCTGCGAGCGAGGCATCCTTACCCAAGCTGCAGGAGAGCATGGGAGAATCTGCAAGCAATGCAGCCTGGCCAGGGCTCCAGGAGAGCATGGGAGATTCTGCGAGCAAGCCATCCCTGTTTGAGCTGCAGGAGAGCATGGGAGATTCTGCGAGCAACGCAGCCCTGGAGAGCATGGGAGATTCTGCGAGCAAGCCATCCCTGTTTGAGCTCCAGGAGAGCATGGGAGATTCTGAGAGCGAGGTGTCCCTGCCTGAGCTCCAGGAGAGCATGGGAGATTCTGTGAGCGAGCAGTCCCTGCCCGAGCTCCAGGAGAGAATGGGAGATTCTGCGAGCAATGCAGCCTGGCCTGGTCTCCAGGAGAGCATGAGAGATTCTGTGAGCAATGCAGCCTGGCCAGGTCTCCAGGAGAGCATGGGAGATTAGGTGAGCGAGGAGTACTTGCCCAAGCTCCAGAAGAGAAAGGGAGATTCTGTGAGTGAGGCCTCCCTGTTTGAGCTCCAGGAGAGCATGGGAGATTCTGCAAGCAATAGCAGCATGGCCAGGGCTCCAGGAGAGCATGGGAGATTCTGCGAGCAAGGCAGCCCTGCCCGAGCTGCAGGAGAGCATGGGAGATTCTGCGAGCAATGCAGCCTGGCCAGGGCTCCTGGAGAGCATGGGAGATTCTGTGAGCGAGCCATCCCTGTTTGAGCTCCAGGAGAGCATGGGCGATTCTGCGAGCGAGGCATCCCTACCCGAGCTCCAGGACAGCATGCTATATTCTGTGAGCGATGCGTCCCTGCCCGAGCTCCAGGAGAGCATGGGAGATTCTGCGAGGAATGCAGCCTGGCCAGGTCTCCAGGAGAGCATGAGAGATTCTGTGAGCAACACCGCCTGGCCAGGGCTCCAGGAGAGCATAGGAGATTCTGTGAGCAACGCAGCCTGGCCAGGGCTCCAGGAGAGCATGGGAGATTATGCGAGCAATGCAGCCTGGCCAAGTCTCCAGGAGCGCTTGAGAGATTCTGGGAGCAACACCACCTGGCCAGGGCTCCAGGAGAGCATGGGTGATTCTGCGAGTGAGGCATAATCACCCGAACTGCAAGAGAGCATGAGAGATTCTGCAAGCAACGCAGCCTGGCCAGGGCTCTAGGAGAGCTTGGGAGATTCTGCGAGCGAGGCGTCCCTGCCCAGGGCTCCAGGAGAGCATGGGAGATTCTGTGAGCAACGCATCCTGGCCAGGGCTCCAGGAGAGCATGGGAGATTCTGCGAGCGAGTTGTCCGTGCCCGGGCTCCAGGAGAGCATGGGAGATTCTGCGAGCAATGCAGCCTGGCCAGGAGTCCTGGAGAGCATGAGAGATTCTGTGAGCAACGAAGACTGGCCAGGGCTCCTGGAGAGCATGGGAGATTAAGTGAGCGAGCCATCCCTGTTTAAGCTCCAGGAGAGCATGGGAGATTCTGCGAGCGAGGCATCCCTGCCCGAGCTCCAGGAGAGCATGGGAGATTCTGTGAGCGAGGAGTCCCTGCCCGAGCTCCAGGAGAGAATGGGAGATTCTGCAAGCAATGCAGCCTGGCCAGGGCTCTAGGAGAGCAGGGGAGATTATGCAAGCAATGCACTTGGCCAGGGCTCCAGGAGAGCATGAGAGATTCTGTGAGCAACGCATCCTGGCCAGGGATCCAGGAGAGCATGGGAGATTCTGCGAGCGAGTTGTCCCTGCACTGACTCCTGGAGAGCATGGGAGATTCTGCGAGCAATGCAGCCTGGCCAGGTCTCCAGGAGAGCATGGGAGATTAGGTGAGCATTGCAGCCTGGCCAGGTCTCCAGGAGAGCATGGGAGATTAGGTGAGCGAGGAGTCCTTGCCCAAGCTCCAGGAGAGAAAGGGAGATTCTGCGATTGAGGCATCCCGGTTTGAGCTCCAGGAGAGCATGGGAGATTCTGCAAGCAATAGCAGCATGGTCAGGGCTCCAGGAGAGCATGGGAGATTCTGCGAGCAAGGGATCCCTGCCTGAGCTGCAGGAGAGCATGGGAGATTCTGCGAGCAACGCAGCCTGGCCAGGGCTCCTGGAGAGCATGGGAAATTCTGAGAGTGAGCCATCCCTGTCTGAGCTCCAGGACAGCATGGGAGATTCTGCAAGTGAGGCATCACTGCCCTAGCTCCAGGAGAGCATGTTAGATTCTGTGAGTGAGGAGTCCCTGCCCGAGCTCCAGGAGAGAATGGGAGATTCTGCGAGCAATGCAGCCTGGGAAGGGCTCCAGGAGAGCATCGGAGATTATGCAAGCAACGCAATTTGCCGGGTCTCCAGGAGCACATGGGAGATTCTGCGTGCAAGGCGTCGCTGCCCAGGGCTCCAGGAGAGCATGGGAGATTCTGTGAGCAACGCATCCTGGCCAGGGCTCCAGGAGAGCATGGGAGATTCTGCGAGCGAGTTGTCCCTGCAAGGGCTCCAGGAAAGCATGGGAGATTCTGCGAGCAATGCAGCCTGGCCAGGTCTCCAGGACAGCATGAGAGATTCTGTGAGCAATGCAGCCTGGCCAGGGCTCCAGGAGAGCATGGGAGATTAGGTGAGCGAGGAGTCCTTGCCCAAGCTCCAAGAGAGAAAGGGAGATTCTGCGAGTGAGGCATCCCTGTTTGAGCTCCAGGAAAGCATGGGAGATTCTGCGAGCAATGCAGCCAGGCCAGGGCTCCTGGAGAGCATGGGAGAATCTGCGATCAAGCCATCCCTGTTTGAGCTCCTGGAGAGCATGGGAGATTTTGCAAGCGAGACATCCCTGCCCGAGCTGCAGGAGAGCATGGGAGATTCTGCAAGCAACGCAGCCTGGCCAGGGCTCCTGGAGAGCATGGGAAATTCTGAGAGCGACCCATCCCTGTCTGAGCTCCAGGACAGCATGGGAGATTCAGCAAGCGAGGCGTCCCTGCCCGAGCTCCAGGAGAGCATGCTAGATTCTGTGAGCGAGGAGTCCATGCCCGAGCTCCAGGAGAGAATGGGAGATTCTATGAGCAATGCAGCCTGGCCAGGTCTCCTGGAGAGCATGAGAGATTCTGTGAGCAATGCAGCCTGGCCAGGGCTCCAGGAGAGCATGGGAGATTAGGTGAGCGAGGAGTCCTTGCCCAAGCTCCAAGAGAGAAAGGGAGATTCTGCGAGTGAGGCATCCCTGTTTGAGCTTCAGGAAAGCATGGGAGATTCTGCAAGCAATAGCAGCCTGGCCAGGGCTCCAGGAGAGCATGCAAGATTATGCGAGCAACACAGCCTGGCCAGGGCTCCAGGAGAGCATGGGAGATTCTGCGAGTGAGGCATCCCTTCCCGAGCAGCAGGAGAGCAGGGGAGATTCTGCGAGCAATGCAGCCAGGCCAGGGCTCCAGAAGAGCATGTTAGATTCTGTGAGTGAGGAGTCCCTGCCCGAGCTCAAGGAGAGAATGGGAGATTCTACGAGCAATGCAGCCTGGCCAGGGCTCGAGGAGAGCATCGGAGATTATGCAAGCAATGCACTTGGCTGGGGCTCCAGGAGCACATGGGAGATTCTGCGAGCGAGGCGTCGCTGCCCAGGGCTCCAGGAGAGCGTGGGAGATTCTGTGAACAACACATCCTGGCCAGGGCACCAGGAGAGCATGGGAAATTCTGCGAGCGAGTTGTCCCTGCAAGGGCTCCAGGAGAGCATGAGAGATTCTGTGAGCAATGCAGCCTGGCCAGGGCTAAAGGAGAGCATGGGAGATTAGGTGAGCGAGGAGTCCTTGCCCAAGCTCCAGGAGAGAAAGGGAGATTCTGCAAGTGAGGCATCCCTGTTTGAGCTCCAGGAGAGCATGGAAGATTCTGCGAGCAATGCCGCCAGGCCAGGGCTCCTGGAGAGCATGGGAGATTCTGCGAGCGAGCCATCCCTGTTTGAGCTCCAGGAGAGCATGGGAGATTCTGCGAGCGAGGTGTCCCTGCCAGAGCTCCAGGAGAGCATGTTACATTCTGTGAGCGAGGCATCCCTGCCCGAGCTCCAGGAGAGCATGGGAGATTCTGCAAGCAATGCAGGCTGGCCAGGTCTCAGGAGAGCATGAGAGAATCTGTGAGCAACACCACCTGGCCAGGGCTCCAGGAGAGCATAGGAGGTTCTGTGAGCAACGCAGCCCGGCCAGGGCTCCAGGAGAGCATGGGAGATTATGTGAGCACTGCAGCCTGGCCAGGTCTCCAGGAGAGCATGGGAGATTCTGCGAGTGAGGCATAATCACCCGAACTGCAAGAGAGCATGGGAGATTCTGCGAGCAACACAGCCTGGCCAGGGCTCTAGGAGAGCATGGGAGATTCTGCGAGTGAGGCATCCCTGCCCGGGCTCCAGGAGAGCATGGGAAATCCAGCGAGCAATGCAGCCTGGCCAGGGCTCCAGGAGAGCATTGGAGATTATGTGAGCAACGCAGCCTGGCCATGTCTCCAGGAGAGCATGGGAGATTCTGTGAGTGAGGCGTCCCTGCCTGGGCTCCAGGAGAGCATGGGAGATTCTGTGAGCAATGCAGCCTGGCCAGGGCTCCAGGAGAGTATGGGAGATTCTGCGAGCAAGCCATCCCTGTTTGAGCTCAAGGAGAGCATTGGAGATTCTGCGAGCAATGCAACCTGGCCTGGCCTCCAGGAGAGCATGAGAGATTCTGTGAGTAACGCAGCCTGGCCAGGGCTCCAGGAGAACATGGGAGTTCTGCGAGCGAGGCATCCTTACCCGAGCTGTAGGAGAGCAAGAGAGAATCTGCGAGAAACGCAGCCTGGCCAGGGCACTTGGAGAGCATGGGAGATTCTGCGAGCAAGCCATCCCTGTTTGAGCTCCAGGAGAGCATGGGAGATTCTGCGAGCGAGGCGTCCCTGCCCGAGCTCCAGGAGAGCATGTTAGATTCTGTGAGCGAGGAGTCCCTGCCTGAGCTCCAGGAGAGAATGGGAGATTCTGCGACCAATGCAGCATGGCCAGGGCTCCAGGAGAGCATCGGAGATTATGCAAGCAACGCACTTGGCCAGGGCTCCAGGAGCACATGGGAGATTCTGCGAGCGAGGCGTCCCTGCCCAGCGCTCGAGGAGAGCATCGGAGATTCTGTGAGCAACGCATCCTAGCCAGGGCTCCAGGAGAGCATGAGAGATTCTGCTAGCGAGTTGTCCCTGCAAGGGCTCCAGGAGATCATGGGAGATTCTGCTAGCAATGCAGCCTGGCCAGGGCTCCAGGAGAGCATGGGAGATTAGGTGAGCGAGGAGTCCTTGCCCAAGCTCCAGGAGAGACTGGGAGATTCTGTGAGTGAGGCATCCCTGTTTGAGCTCCAGGAGAGCATGGGAGATTCTGCAAGCAATAGCAGCCTGGCCATGGCTGCAGGAGAACATGCAAGATTATGCGAGCAACACAGCCTGGCCAGGCTCCAGTAGAGAATGGGAGATTCTGCAAGCGAGGCATCCTTACCCAAGCTGGAGGAGAGCATGGGAGAATCTGCAAGCAATGCAGCCTGGCCAGGGCTCCAGGAGAGCATGGGAGATTCTGCGAGCAAGCCATCCCTGTTTGAGCTGCAGGAGAGCATGGGAGATTCTGCGAGCAACGCATCCCTGGAGAGCATGGGAGATTCTGCGAGCAAGCCATCCCTGTTTGAGCTCCAGGAGAGCATGGGAGATTCTGCGAGCGAGGCGTCCCTGCCCGAGCTCCAGGAGAGCATGGGAGATTCTGTGAGCGAGCAGTCCCTGCCCGAGCTCCAGGAGAGAATGGGAGATTCTGCGAGCAATGCAGCCTGGCCTGGTCTCCAGGAGAGCATGAGAGATTCTGTGAGCAATGCAGCCTGGCCAGGTCTCCAGGAGAGCATGGGAGATTAGGTGAGCGAGGAGTACTTGCCCAAGCTCCAGGAGAGAAAGGGAGATTCTGCGAGTGAGGCCTCCCTGTTTGAGCTCCAGGAGAGCATGGGAGATTCTGCAAGCAATAGCAGCATGGCCAGGGCTCCAGGAGAGCATGGGAGATTCTGCGAGCAAGGCATCCCTGCCCGAGCTGCGGGAGAGCATGGGAGATTCTGCGAGCAATGCAGCCTGGCCAGGGCTCCTGGAGAGCATTGAAGATTCTGTGAGAGAGCCATCCCTGTTTGAGCTCCAGGAGAGCATGGGAGATTCTGCGAGCGAGGCATCCCTGCCCGAGCTCCAGGATAGCATGCTAGATTCTGTTAGCGATGTGTCCCTGCCCAAGCTCCAGGAGAGCATGGGAGATTCTGCGAGGAATGCAGCCTGGCCAGGTCTCCAGGAGAGCATGAGAGATTCTGTGAGCAACACTGCCTGGCCAGGGCTCCAGGAGAGCATAGGAGATTCTGTGAGCAACGCAGCCTGGCCAGGGCTCCAGGAGAGCATGGGAGATTATGCGAGCAATGCAGCCTGGCCAAGTCTCCAGGAGCGCATGAGAGATTCTGGGAGCAACACCACCTGGCCAGGGCTCCAGGAGAGCATGGGAGATTCTGCGAGCAAGGCGTCACTGCCCAGGGCTCCAAGAGAGCATGGGAGATTCTATGAGCAACGCATCCTGGCCAGGGCTCCAGGAGAGCATGGGAGATTCTGCGAGCGAGTTGTCCCTGCAAGGGCTCCAGGAAAGCATGGGAGATTCTGCGAGCAATGCAGCCTGGCCAGGTCTCCAGGAGAGCATGAGAGATTCTGTGAGCAATGCAGCCTGGCCAGGGATCCAGGAGAGCATGGGAGATTAGGTGAGCGAGGAGTCCTTGCCTAAGCTCCAAGAGAGACATTGAGATTCTGCGAGTGAGGCATCCCTGTTTGAGCTCCAGGAAAGCATGGGAGATTCTGCAAGCAATAGCAGCCTGGCCAGGGCTCCAGGAGAGCATGCAAGATTATGCGAGCAACACAGCCTGGCCAGTGCTCCAAGAGAGCATGGGAGATTCTGCGAGCGAGGCATCCCTGCCCGAGCAGCAGGAGAGCATGGGAGATTCTGCGAGCAATGCAGCCAGGCCAGGGCTCCTGGAGAGCATGGGAGATTCTGCGATCGAGCCATCCCTGTTTGAGCTCCTGGAGAGCATGGGAGATTCTGCAAGCGAGACATCCCTGCCCGAGCTGCAGGAGAGCATGGGAGATTCTGCATGCAACGCAGCCTGGCCAGGGCTCCTGGAGAGCATGGGAAATTCTGAGAGCGACCCATCCCTGTCTGAGCTCCAGGACAGCATGGGAGATTCTGCAAGCGAGGCGTCCCTGCCCGAGCTCCAGGAGAGCATGTTAGATTCTGTGAGCGAGGAGTCCCTGCCCAGGCTCCAGTAGAGCATGAGAGATTCTGTGAGCAAGGGAGCCTGGCCAGGGCTCCAGGAGAGCATGCGAGATTATGCGAGCAACACAGCCTGTCCAGGGCTCAAGGAGAGCATATGACATTCTGCGATCAAGCCATCCCTGTTTGAGCTCCTGGAGAGAATGGGAGATTCTGCAAGCGAGACATCCCTGCCCGAGCTGCAGGAGAGCATGGGAAATTCTGCAAGCAAGGCAGCCTGGCCAGGGCTCCTGGAGAGCATGGGAAATTCTGAGAGCGACCCATCTCTGTCTGAGCTCCAGGACAGCATGGGAGATTCTGCAAGCGAGGCGTCCCTGCCCGAGCTCCAGGATAGCATGTTAGATTCTGTGAGCGAGGAGTCCCTGCCCGAGCTCCAGGAGAGAATGGGAGATTCTACGAGCAATGCAGCCTGGCCAGGGCTCAAGGAGAGCATCGGAGATTATGCAAGCAACGCACTTGGCCGGGGCTCCAGGAGCACATGGGAGATTCTGCGAGCGAGGCGTCGCTGCCCAGGGCTCCAGGAGAGCATGGGAGATTCTGTGAACAACACATCCTGGCCAGGGCTCCAGGAGAGCATGGGAGAATCTGTGAGCAAGTTGTCCCTGCAAGGGCTCCAGGAGAGCATGGGAGATTCTGCGAGCAATGCAGCCTGGCCAGGTCTCCAGGAGAGCATGAGAGATTCTGTGAGCAATGCAGCCTGGCCAGGGCTAAAGGAGAGCATGGGAGATTAGGTGAGCGAGGAGTCCTTGCCCAAGCTCCAGGAGAGAAAGGGAGATTCTGCGAGTGAGGCATCCCTGTTTTAGCTCCAGGAGAGCATGGGAGATTCTGCGAGCAATGCCGCCAGGCCAGGGCTCCTGGAGAGCATGGGAGATTCTGCGAGCGAGCCATCCCTGTTTGAGCTCCAGGAGAGCATGGAAGATTCAGCGAGCGAGGCGTCCCTGCCAGAGCTCCAGGAGAGCATGTTACATTCTGTGAGCGATGCATCCCTGCCCGAGCTCCAGGAGAGCATGGGAGATTCTGCAAGCAATGCAGCCTGGCCAGGTCTCAGGAGAGCATGAGAGATTCAGGGAGCAACACCGCCTGGCCAGGGCTCCAGGAGAGCATAGGAGATTCTGTGAGCAACGCAGCCCGGCCAGGGCTCCAGGAGAGCATGGGAGATTCTGCGAGCGAGGCATAATCACCCGAACTGCAAGAGAGCATGGGAGATTCTGCGAGCAACACAGCCTGGCCAGGGCTCTAGGAGAGCATGGGAGATTCTGCGAGTGAGGCATCCCTGCCCGGGCTCCAGGAGCGCATGGGAGATCCAGCGAGCAATGCAGCTTGGCCAGGGCTCCAGGAGAGCATTGGAGATTATGTGAGCAAAGCAGCCTGGCCATGGCTCCAGGAGAGCATGGGAGATTCTGCGTGCAAGCCATCCCTGTTTGAGCTCAAGGAGAGCATTGGAGATTCTGCGAGCAATGCAACCTGGCCAGGCCTCCAGGAGAGCATGAGAGATTCTGTGAGTAACGCTGCCTGGCCAGTGCTCCCTGAGAACATGGGAGTTCTGCGAGCGAGGCACCCTTACCCGAGCTGTAAGAGAGCATGGGAGAATCTGCGAGAAACGCAGCCTGGCCAGGGCACTTGGAGATCATGGGAGATTCTGCGAGCAAGCCATCCCTGTTTGAGCTCCAGGAGAGCATGGGAGATTCTGCGAGTGAGGCATCCCTGCCCAAGCTGTAGGAGAGCATGGGAGATTCTGCGAGCAACGCTGCCTGGCCATGGCTCCTGGAGAGCATGGGAAATTCTGAGAGCGAGCCATCCCTGTTTGAGCTCCAGGAGAGCATGGGAGATTCTGCGAGCGAGGCGTCCCTGCCCAAGCTCCAGGAGAGCATGTTAGATTCTGTGAGCGAGGAGTCCCTGCCCGAGCTCCAGGAGAGAATGGGAGATTCTGCGACCAATGCAGCATGGCCAGGGCTCCAGGAGAGCATCGGAGATTATGCAAGCAATGCACTTGGCCAGGGCTCCAGGAGCACATGGGAGATTCTGCGAGCAAGGCGTCCCTGCCCAGCGCTCGAGGAGAGCATTGGAGATTCTGTGAGCAACGCATCCTAGCCAGGGCTCCAGGAGTGCATGAGAGATTCTGCGAGCGAGTTGTCCCTGCAAGGGCTCCAGGAGATCATGGGAGATTAGGTGAGTGAGTTGTCCGTGCCCGGGCTCCAGGAGAGCATGGGAGATTCTGCGAGCAATGCAGCCTGGCCAGAAGTCCAGGAGAGCATGAGAGATTCTGTGAGCAACGAAGACTGGCCAGGGCTCCTGGAGAGCATGGGAGATTAGGTGAGCGAGCCATCCCTGTTTGAGCTCCAGGAGAGCATGGGAGATTCTGCGAGCGAGGCGTCCCTGCCCGAGCTCCAGGAGAGCATGGGAGATTCTGTGAGCGAGGAGTCCCTGCCCGCACACCAGGAGAGAATGGGAGATTCTGCGAGCAATGCAGCCTGGCCAGGACTCCAGGAGAGCAGGGGAGATTATGCAAGCAATGCACTTGGCCAGGGCTCCAGGAGAGCATGGGAGATTCTGTGAGCAACGCATCCTGGCCAGGGATCCAGGAGAGCATGGGAGATTCTGCGAGCGAGTTGTCCCTGCACGGGCTCCGGGAGAGCAAGGGAGATTCTGCGAGCAATGCAGCCTGGCCTGGTCTCCAGGAGAGCATGGGAGATTCTGTGAGCATTGCAGCCTGGCCAGGTCTCCAGGAGAGCATGGGAGATTAGGTGAGCGAGGAGTCCTTGCCTAAGCTCCAGGAGAGAAAGGGAGATCCTGCGAGTGAGGCATCCCGGTTTGAGCTCCAGGAGAGCATGGGAGATTATACAAGCAATAGCAGCATGGTCAGGGCTCCAGGAGAGCATGGGAGATTCTGCGAGCGAGGGATCCCTGCCCGAGCTGCAGGAGAGCATGGGAGATTCTGCAAGCAACGCAGCCTGGCCAGGGCTCCTGGAGAGCATGGGAGATTCTGCGAGTGAGCGATCCCTGTTTGAGCTCCAGGAGAGCATGGGAGATTCTGCGTGCGAGGCATCCCTGCCCGAGCTCCAGGAGAGCATGTTAGATTCTGTGAGCGATGCGTCCCTGCCCGAGCTCCAGGAGAGCATGGGAGATTCTGCGAGGAATGCAGCCTGGCCAGGTCTCCTGGAGAGCATGAGAGATTCTGTGAGCAACACCGCCTGGCCAGGGCTCCAGGAGAGCATAGCAGATTCTGTGAGCAACGCAGCCGGCCAGGGCTCCAGGTGGGCATGGGAGATTATGCAAGCAATGCAGCCTGGCCAGGTCTCCAGGAGCGCATGAGAGATTCTGTGAGCAACACCACCTGGCCAGGGCTACAGGAGAGCATGGGAGATTCTGCGAGCGAGGCACAATCACCCGAACTCCAAGAGACCATGGGAGATTCTGCAAGTAACGCAGCCTGGCCAGGGCTCTAGGAGAGCATGGGAGATTCTGCGAACGAGGCGTCCCTGCCCAGGGCTCCAGGAGATCATGGGAGATTCTGCGAGCAATGCAGCCTGGCCAGGTCTCCAGGAGAGCATGAGAGATTCTGTGAGCAAATCAGCCTGGCCAGGGCTCCAGGAGAGCATGGGAGATTAGGTGAGTGAGGATTCCTTGCCCAAGCTCCAGGAGAGAAAGGGAGATTCTGCGAGTGAGGCATCCCTGTCTGAGCTCCAGGAGAGCATGGGAGATTCTGCAAGCGAGGCATCCCTGCCCGAGCTCCAGGAGAGAATGGGAGATTCTGCGACCAATGCAGCATGGCCAGGGCTCCAGGAGAGCATCGGAGATTATGCAAGCAATGCACTTGGCCAGGGCTCCAGGAGCACATGGGAGATTCTGCGAGCAAGGCGTCCCTGCCCAGCGCTCGAGGAGAGCATTGGAGATTCTGTGAGCAACGCATCCTAGCCAGGGCTCCAGGAGTGCATGAGAGATTCTGCGAGCGAGTTGTCCCTGCAAGGGCTCCAGGAGATCATGGGAGATTAGGTGAGTGAGTTGTCCGTGCCCGGGCTCCAGGAGAGCATGGGAGATTCTGCGAGCAATGCAGCCTGGCCAGAAGTCCAGGAGAGCATGAGAGATTCTGTGAGCAACGAAGACTGGCCAGGGCTCCTGGAGAGCATGGGAGATTAGGTGAGCGAGCCATCCCTGTTTGAGCTCCAGGAGAGCATGGGAGATTCTGCGAGCGAGGCGTCCCTGCCCGAGCTCCAGGAGAGCATGGGAGATTCTGTGAGCGAGGAGTCCCTGCCCGCACACCAGGAGAGAATGGGAGATTCTGCGAGCGATGCAGCCTGGCCAGGACTCCAGGAGAGCAGGGGAGATTATGCAAGCAATGCACTTGGCCAGGGCTCCAGGAGAGCATGGGAGATTCTGTGAGCAACGCATCCTGGCCAGGGATCCAGGAGAGCATGGGAGATTCTGCGAGCGAGTTGTCCCTGCACGGGCTCCGGGAGAGCAAGGGAGATTCTGCAAGCAATGCAGCCTGGCCTGGTCTCCAGGAGAGCATGGGAGATTCTGTGAGCATTGCAGCCTGGCCAGGTCTCCAGGAGAGCATGGGAGATTAGGTGAGCGAGGAGTCCTTGCCTAAGCTCCAGGAGAGAAAGGGAGATCCTGCGAGTGAGGCATCCCGGTTTGAGCTCCAGGAGAGCATGGGAGATTATACAAGCAATAGCAGCATGGTCAGGGCTCCAGGAGAGCATGGGAGATTCTGCGAGCGAGGGATCCCTGCCCGAGCTGCAGGAGAGCATGGGAGATTCTGCAAGCAACGCAGCCTGGCCAGGGCTCCTGGAGAGCATGGGAGATTCTGCGAGTGAGCGATCCCTGTTTGAGCTCCAGGAGAGCATGGGAGATTCTGCGTGCGAGGCATCCCTGCCCGAGCTCCAGGAGAGCATGTTAGATTCTGTGAGTGATGCGTCCCTGCCCGAGCTCCAGGAGAGCATGGGAGATTCTGCGAGGAATGCAGCCTGGCCAGGTCTCCTGGAGAGCATGAGAGATTCTGTGAGCAACACCGCCTGGCCAGGGCTCCAGGAGAGCATAGCAGATTCTGTGAGCAACGCAGCCGGCCAGGGCTCCAGGTGGGCATGGGAGATTATGCAAGCAATGCAGCCTGGCCAGGTCTCCAGGAGCGCATGAGAGATTCTGTGAGCAACACCACCTGGCCAGGGCTACAGGAGAGCATGGGAGATTCTGCGAGCGAGGCACAATCACCCGAACTCCAAGAGACCATGGGAGATTCTGCAAGTAACGCAGCCTGGCCAGGGCTCTAGGAGAGCATGGGAGATTCTGCGAACGAGGCGTCCCTGCCCAGGGCTCCAGGAGATCATGGGAGATTCTGCGAGCAATGCAGCCTGGCCAGGTCTCCAGGAGAGCATGAGAGATTCTGTGAGCAAATCAGCCTGGCCAGGGCTCCAGGAGAGCATGGGAGATTAGGTGAGTGAGGATTCCTTGCCCAAGCTCCAGGAGAGAAAGGGAGATTCTGCGAGTGAGGCATCCCTGTCTGAGCTCCAGGAGAGCATGGGAGATTCTGCAAGCGAGGCATCCCTGCCCGAGCTCCAGGAGAGCATGTTAGATTCTGTGATCGAGGAGTCCCTGCCCGAGCTCCAGGAGAGAATGGGAGATTCTGCGAGCAATGCAGCCTGGCCAGGGCTCCAGGAGAGCATCGGAGATTATGCAAGCAACGCACTTGGCCGGGTCTCCAGGAGCACATGGGAGATTCTGCGAGCAAGGCATCGCTGCCCAGGGCTACAGGAGAGCATGGGAGATTCTGTGAGCGAGGCGTCCCTGCCCGGGCTCCAGGAGAGCATTGGAGATTCAGCGAGCAATGCAGCCTGGCCAGGGCACCAGGAGAGCATGGGAGATTCTGCGAGCAAGCCATCTCTGTTTGAGCTCCAGGAGAGCATTGGAGATTCTGCGAGCAATGCAACCTGGCCAGGCCTACAGGAGAGCATGAGAGATTCAGTTGGCAACACAGCCTGGCCAGGGCACCAGGAGAGCATGGGAGATTCTGCGAGTGAGTTGTCCCTGCCAGGCCTCCAGGAGACCATGGGAGATTATGCGAGCAACGCTGCCTGGCCAGGGCTCCAGGAGAGCATGGGAGATTCTGCGAGTGAGGCATCCTTGCCAGGGCTCCAGGAGAGCATGGGAGATTCTGAGAGCGAGCCATGTCTGCCCAGGCTTCAGGAGAGCATGCTATATTCTGTGAGTGAGGCATACCAGCCCGGGCTCCAGGAGAGAATGAGAGATTCTGCGAGCAATGCAGCCTGGCCAAGGCTCCAGGAGAGCATGGGAAATTGTGCCAGCGAGGCATCCTTTCTCGAGCTCCAGGAGAGCATGAGAGATTCTGCGAGCGAGGCATCCCTTCCCAGCGCTCGAGGAGAGCATCGGAGATTCTGTGAGCAACACATCCTAGCCAGGGCTCCAGGAGAGCATGGGAGATTCTGCGAGCGAGGCGTCCCTGCCCAGCGCTCGAGGAGAGCATCGGAGATTCTGTGAGCAACGCATCCTAGCCAGGGCTCCAGGAGAGCATGAGAGATTCTGCGAGCGATTTGTCCCTGCAAGGGCTCCAGGAGATCATGGGAGATTCTGCGAGCAATGCAGCCTGGCCAGGGCTCCAGGAGAGCATGAGAGATTCTGCGAGCAATGCAGCCTGGCCAGGGCTCCAGGAGAGCATGGGAGATTAGGTGAGCGAGGAGTCCTTGCCCAAGCTCCAGGAGAGAAAGGGAGATTCTGTGAGTGAGGCATCCCTGTTTGAGCTCCAGGAGAGCATGGGAGATTCTGCAAGCAATAGCAGCCTGGCCATGGCTCCAAGAGAACATGGAAGATTATGTGAGCAACACAGCCTGGCCAGGCTCCAGTAGAGTATGGGAGATTCTGCGAGCGAGGCATCCTTACCCAAGCTGCAGGAGAGCATGGGAGAATCTGCAAGCAATGCAGCCTGGCCAGGGCTCCGGGAGAGCATGGGAGATTCTGCGAGCAAGCCATCCCTGTTTGAGCTGCAGGAGAGTATGGGAGATTCTGCGAGGGAGGCGTCCCTGCCCGAGCTGCAGGAGAGCATGGGAGATTCTGCGAGCAACGCAGCCCTGGAGAGCATGGGAGATTCTGCGAGCAAGCCATCCCTGTTTGAGCTCCAGGAGAGCATGGGAGATTCTGCGAGCGAGGCGTCCCTGCCCGAGCTCCAGGAGAGCATGGGAGATTCTGTGAGCGAGCAGTCCCTGCCCGAGCTCCAGGAGAGCATGGGAGATTCTGTGAGCAACGCATCCTGGCCAGGGATCCAGGAGAGCATGGGAGATTCTGCGAGCGAGTTGTCCGTGCCCGGGCTCCAGGAGAGCATGGGAGATTCTGCGAGCAATGCAGCCTGGCCAGATCTCCAGGAGAGCATGAGAGATTCTGTGAGCAACGAAGACTGGCCAGGGCTCCTGGAGAGCATGGGAGATTAGGTGAGCGAGCCATCCCTGTTTGAGCTCCAGGAGAGCATGGGAGATTCTTCGAGCGAGGCATCCCTGCCTGAGCTCCAGGAGAGCATGGGAGATTCTGTGAGCGAGGAGTCCCTGCCCGAGCTCAAGGAGAGAATTGGAGATTCTGCGAGCAATGCAGCCTGGCCAGGGCTCCAGGAGAGCAGGGGAGATTATGCAAGCAACGCACTTGGCCAGGGCTCCAGGAGAACATGGGAGATTCTGTAAGCAACGCATCCTGGCCAGGGATCCAGGAGAGCATGGGAGATTCTGCGAGCGAGTTGTCCCTGCACAGGCTCCTGGAGAGCATGGGAGTTTCTGCGAGCAAAGCAGCCTGGCCTGGTCTCCAGGAGAGCATGGGAGATTCTGTGAGCATTGTAGCCTGGCCAGGTCTCCAGGAGAGCATGGGAGATTAGGTGAGAGAGGAGTCCCTGCCCAAGCTCCAGGAGAGAAAGGGAGATTCTGCGAGTGAGGCATCCCTGTTTGAGCTCCTGGAGAGCATGGGAGATTCTGCAAGCAATAGCAGCATGGTCAGGGCTCCAGGAGAGCATGGGAGATTCTGCGAGCGAGGGATCCCTGCCTGAGCTGCAGGAGAGCATGGGAGATTCTGCTAGCAATGCAGCCTGGCCCGGGCTCCTGGAGAGCATGGGAGATTCTGCGAGCGAGCCATCCCTGTTTGAGCTCCAGGAGAGCAAGGGAGATTCTGCGAGCGAGGCATCCCTGCCCAAGCTCCAGGAGAGCATGGGAGATTCTGCGAGGAATGCAGCCTGGCCAGGTCTCCAGGAGAGCATGAGAGATTCTGTGAGCAACACCGCCTGGCCAGGGCTCCAGGAGAGCATAGGAGATTCTGTGAGCAACACAGCCGGCCAGGGCTCCAGGAGGGCATGGGAGTTTATGCGAGCAATGCAGCCTGGCCAGGTCTCCAGGAGCACATGAGAGATTCTGTGAGCAACACCACCTGGCCAGTGCTACAGGAGAGCATGGGAGATTCTGCGAGCGAAGCATAATCACCCGAACTGCAAGAGAACATGGGAGATTCTGCAAGCGAGGCTTCCTTACCCGAGCTGCAGGAGAGCATGGGAGATTCTGCGAGTGAGTTGTCCCTGCCAGGGGTCCAGTAGACCATGGGAGATTATGCGAGCAACGCTGCCTGGCCAGGGCTCCAGGAGAGCATGGGAGATTCTGCGAGTGAGGCATCCCTGCCAGGGCTCCAGGAGAGCATGGGAGATTCTGAGAGCGAGCCATGTCTGCCCAGGCTTCTTTAGAGCATGCTATATTCTGTGAGTGAGACATACCTGCCCGGGCTCCAGGAGAGAATGAGAGATTCTGCGAGCAATGCAGCCTGGCCAAGGCTCCAGGAGAGCATGGGAAATTGTGCCAGCGAGGCATCCTTTCTCGAGCTCCAGGAGAGCATGAGAGATTCTGTGAGCAAACGCAGCCTGGCCAGGGCTCCAGGAGAGCATCGGAGATTCTGCAAGCAAATGCAGCCTGGACAGGGCTCCAGGAGAGCATGGGAGATTCTGCGAGCAATGCACCCTGGCCTGAGCTCCAGGAGAGAATGCGAGTGAGGCATCCTTGTTTGAGCTCCAGGAGAGCATGGGAGATTGTGTGAGCAAAGCAGCCTGGCCAGGTCTCCAGGAGAGCATGGGAGATTCTGCGAGCGAGGAATCCCTGCCCGGGCTCCAGGAGAGCCTGGGAGATTCAGCGAGCAATGCAGCCTGGCCTGGGCTCCAGGAGAGCATGGGAGATTATTCGAGCAATGCAGCCTGGCAAGGGCTCCAGGAGAGCATGGGAGATTCTGTGAGCGAGGCGTCCCTGCCAGGGCTCCAGGAGAGCATGGGAGATTCTGTGAGCAATGCAGCCTGGCCAGGGCTCCTGGAGAGCATGGGAGACTCAGCGAGCAATGCAGCCTGGCCAGGGCACCAGGAGAGCATGGGAGATTCTGCGAGCAAGCCATCCCTGTTTGAGCTCCAGGAGAGCATTGGAGATTCTGCAAGCAATGCAGCCTGGTCAGGCCTCCAGGAGAGCATGAGAGATTCTGTGAGTAATGCAGCCTGGCCAGGGCTCCAGGAGAGAATGGGAGATTCTGCGAGCAATGAACCCTGGCCTGAGCTCCAGGAGAGAATGCGAGTGAGGCGTCCCTGTTTGAGCTCAAGGAGAGCATGGGAGATTCTGTGAGCAATGCAGCCTGGCCAGGTCTCCAGGAGAGCATGGGAGATTCTGCGAGCGAGGAATCCCTGCCCGGGCTCCAGGAGAGCATGGGAGATTCAGCGAGCAATGAAGCCTGGCCAGGGCTCCAGGAGAGCATGGGAAATTCAGCAAGCAATGCAGCCTGGCCAGGGCACCAGGAGAGCATGGGAGATTCTGCGAGCAAGCCATCCCTGTTTGAGCTCCGGGAGAGCATTGGAGAATCTGCGAGCAATGCAACCTGGCCAGGCCTCCAGGAGAGCATGAGAGATTCTGTTGGCAACACAGCCTGGCCAGGGCTCCAGGAGAGCATGGGAGATTCTGTTAGCAATGCAGCCTGTCCATGGCTCCAGGAGAGCATGGGAGATTCTGAGAGCGAGCCATGTCTGCCCAAGCTCCAGGAGAGCATGGTATATTCTGTGAGTGAGGCATACCTGCCCGTGCTCCAGGAGAGAATGAGAGATTCTGCGAGCAATGCAGCCTGGCCAAGGCTCCAGGAGAGCATGGGAGATTCTGCCAGCAAGGCGTCCTTTCTCGAGCTCCAGGAGAGCATGAGAGATTCTGTGAGCAAACACAGCCTGGCCAGCGCTCCAGGAGAGCATGGAAGATTCTGCGAGCAATGTACCCTGGCCGGCGCTCTAGGAGAGAATGCAAGTGAGGTGTCCCTGTTTGAGCTCCAGGAGAGCATGGGAGATTCTGTGTGCATAGCAGCCTGGCCAGGGCTCCTGGAGAGCATGGGAGATTAAGCGAGCAATGCAGCCTGGCCAGGGCACCAGGACAGCATGGGAGATTCTGCGAGCAAGCCGTCCCTGTTTGAGCTCCTGGAGAGCATTGGAGATTCTGCAAGCAATGCAGCCTGGCCAGGCCTCCAGGAGAGCATTAGAGATTCTGTGAGCAAACGCAGCCTGGCCAGGGCTCCTGGAGAGAATGGGACATTCTGCGAGCAATGCACCATGGTCTGAGCTCCAGGGGAGAATGCGAGTGAGGCATCCTTGTTTGAGCTCCAGGAGAGCATGGGAGGTTCTGTGAGTAAAGCTGCCTGGCCAGGTCTCCAGGAGAGCATGGGAGATTCTGCGAGCGAGGAATCCCTGCCCGGGCTCCAGGAGAGCATGGGAGATTCAGCGAGCAATGCAGCCTGGCCAGGGCTCCAGGAGAGCATGGGAGATTCTGTCAGCGAGGTGTCCCTGCCCGGACTTCAGGAGAGCATGGGAATTCTGCGAGCAATGCAGCCTGGACAGGGCTTCAGGAGAGCATGAGAGATTCTGGAGCAACGCAGCCTGGCCAGGGCTCCCGGAGAGCATGGGAGATTCTTAGAGCGAGGCTTCCTTACCCGAGCTGCAGGAAAGCATGGGAGATTCTGCGAGCAATGCACCCTGGCCTGAGCTACAGGAGAGAATGTGAGTGAGGCATCCCTGTTTGAGCTCCAGGAGAGCATGGGAGATTCTGTGAGCAATGAAGCCTGGCCAGGTCTCGAGGAGAGCATGGGAGATTCTGCGAGCGAGGAATCCCTGCCCGGGATCCAGGAGAGCATGGGAGATTCAGCAAGCAACGCAGCCTGGCCAGGGCTCCAGGAGAGCATGGGAGATTCTGTCAGCGAGGCGTCCCTTCCAGGGCTCCAGGAGAGCATGGGAGATTCTGTGAGCAATGCAGCCTGGCCAGGGCTCCAGGAGAGCATGGGAGATTCTGTGAGCATTGCAGCCTGGCCAGGGCACCAGGAGAGCATGGGAGATTCTGCGAGCAAGCAATCCCTGTTCGAGCTCCAGGAGAGCATTGGAGATTCTGTGAGCAATGAAGCCTGGCCAGGCTACCAGGAGAGTATGAAAGATTCTGTGAGCAATGCAGCCTGGACAGGGCTTCATGAGAGCATGAGAGATTCTGTGAGCAACGCAGCCTTGCCTGGGCTCCAGGAGAGCATGGGAGATTCTGCAAGCGAGGCTTCCTTACCCGAGCTGAAGGAGAGCATGGGAGATTCTGTGAGTGAGTTGTCCCTGCCAGGGCTCCAGGAGAGCATGGGAGATTATGCGAGCAATGCTGCCTGGCCAGGGCTCCAGGAGAGCATGGGAGATTCTGCGAGTGAGGCATCCCTGCCAGGGCTCCAGGAGAGCAGGGGAGATTCTGTGAGCAACGCAGCCTGGCCAAGGCTCCAGGAGAGCATGGGAGATTCTGTTAGCAATGCAGCCTGGCCAGGGCTTCAGGAGAGCATGGGAGATTCTGAGAGCGAGCCATCTCTGCCCAGGCTCCAGGAGAGCATGGGAGATTCTGCCAGCGAGGCGTCCTTACTAGAGCTCCAGGAGAGCATGAGAGATTCTTTGAGCAAACGCAGCCTGGCCAGGGCTCCAGGAGAGCATGCAAGATTATGCGAGCAACACAGCTGGGCCAGGGCACCAGTAGACTATGGGAGATTCTGCGAGCGAGGCATCCTTACCCGAGCTGCAGGAGAGCATGGGAGAATCTGCGAGAAACGCAGCCTGGCCAGGGCACCTGGAGAGCATGGGAGATTCTGCAAGTGAGGCGTCCCTGCCTGAGCTCCAGGAGAGGATGTTAGATTCTGTGAGCGAGGAGTCTCTGGCCAAGCTCCAGTAGAGAATCGGAGATTCTGCGAGCAATGCAGCCTGGCCAGGGCTCCAGGAGAGCATCGGAGATTATGCAAGCATCGCACTTGGCCAGGGCTCCAGGAGCACATGGGAGTTTCTGCGAGTGAGGCGTCCCTGCCCAGCGCTCCAGGAGAGCATTGGAGATTCTGTGAGCAACGCATCCTGGCCAGGGCTCCAGGAGAGCATGGGAGATTCTGCGAGCGAGCCATGCCTGTTTGAGCTCCAGGAGAGCATGGGAGATTCTTCGAGCAATGCAGCCTGGCCAAGGCTCCAGGAGTGCATGGGAAATTGTGCCAGCGAGGCATCCTTTCTCGAGCTCCAGGAGAGCATGAGAGATTCTGCGAGCGAGGCGTCCCTTCCCAGCGCTCGAGGAGAGCATCGGAGATTCTGTGAGCAACGCATCTTAGCCAGGGCTCCAGGAGAGCATGGGAGATTCTGCGAGCGAGGCGTCCCTGCCCAGCGCTCTAGGAGAGCATCGGAGATTCTGTGAGCAACGCATCCTAGCCAGGGCTCCAGGAGAGCATGAGAGATTCTGCGAGCGATTTGTCCCTGCAAGGGCTCCAGGAGATCATGGGAGATTCTGCGAGCAATGCAGCCTGGCCAGGGCTCCAGGAGAGCATGAGAGATTCTGCGAGCAATGCAGCCTGGCCAGGGCTCCAGGAGAGCATGGGAGATTAGGTGAGCGAGGAGTCCTTGCCCAAGCTCCAGGAGAGAAAGGGAGATTCTGTGAGTGAGGCATCCCTGTTTGAGCTCCAGGAGAGCATGGGAGATTCTGCAAGCAATAGCAGCCTGGCCATGGCTCCAAGAGAACATGTAAGATTATGCGAGCAACACAGCCTGGCCAGGCTCCAGTAGAGTATGGGAGATTCTGCGAGCGAAGCATCCTTACCCAAGCTGCAGGAGAGCATGGGAGAATCTGCAAGCAATGCAGCCTGGCCAGGGCTCCGGGAGAGCATTGGAGATTCTGCGAGCAAGCCATCCCTGTTTGAGCTGCAGGAGAGCATGGGAGATTCTGCGAGGGAGGCGTCCCTGCCCGAGCTGCAGGAGAGCATGGGAGATTCTGCGAGCAACGCAGCCCTGGAGAGATTGGGAGATTCTGCGAGCAAGCCATCCCTGTTTGAGCTCCAGGAGAGCATGGGAGATTCTGCGAGCGAGGCGTCCCTGCCCGAGCTCCAGGAGAGCATGGGAGATTCTGTGAGCGAGCAGTCCCTGCCCGAGCTCCAGGAGAGCATGGGAGATTCTGTGAGCAACGCATCCTGGCCAGGGCTCCAGGAGAGCATGGGAGATTCTGCGAGCGAGTTGTCCGTGCCCGGGCTCCAGGAGAGCATGGGAGATTCTGCGAGCAATGCAGCCTGGCCAGATCTCCAGGAGAGCATGAGAGATTCTGTGAGCAACGAAGACTGGCCAGGGCTCCTGGAGAGCATGGGAGATTAGGTGAGCGAGCCATCCCTGTTTGAGCTCCAGGAGAGCATGGGAGATTCTGCGAGCGAGGCATCCCTGCCTGAGCTCCAGGAGAGCATGGGAGATTCTGTGAGCGAGGAGTCCCTGCCCGAGCTCCAGGAGAGAATTGGAGATTCTGCGAGCAATGCAGCCTGGCCAGGGCTCCAGGAGATCAGGGGAGATTATGCAAGCAACGCACTTGGCCAGGGCTCCAGGAGAACATGGGAGATTCTGTAAGCAACGCATCCTGGCCAGGGATCCAGGAGAGCATGGGAGATTCTGCGAGCGAGTTGTCCCTGCACGGGCTCCTGGAGAGCATGGGAGTTTCTGCGAGCAATGCAGCCTGGCCTGGTCTCCAGGAGAGCATGGGAGATTCTGTGAGCATTGTAGCCTGGCCAGGTCTCCAGGAGAGCATGGGAGATTAGGTGAGAGAGGAGTCCCTGCCCAAGCTCCAGGAGAGAAAGGGAGATTCTGCGAGTGAGGCATCCCTGTTTGAGCTCCTGGAGAGCATGGGAGATTCTGCAAGCAATAGCAGCATGGTCAGGGCTCCAGGAGAGCATGGGAGATTCTGCGAGCGAGGGATCCCTGCCTGAGCTGCAGGAGAGCATGGGAGATTCTGCTAGCAATGCAGCCTGGCCCGGGCTCCTGGAGAGCATGGGAGATTCTGCGAGCGAGCCATCCCTGTTTGAGCTCCAGGAGAGCATGGGAGATTCTGCGAGCGAGGCATCCCTGCCCGAGCTCCAGGAGAGCATGTTAGATTCTGTGAGCGATGCGTCCCTGCCCGAGCTCCAGGAGAGCATGGGAGATTCTGCGAGGAATGCAGCCTGGCCAGGTCTCCAGGAGAGCATGAGAGATTCTGTGAGCAACACCGCCAGGCCAGGGCTCCAGGAGAGCATATGAGATTCTGTGAGCAACACAGCCGGCCAGGGCTCCAGGAGGGCATGGGAGATTATGCGAGCAATGCAGCCTGGCCAGGTCTCCAGGAGTGCATGAGAGATTCTGTGAGCAACACCACCTGGCCAGGGCTACAGGAGAGCATGGGAGATTCTGCGAGCGAGGCATAATCACCCGAACTGCAAGAGAACATGGGAGATTCTGCAAGCGAGGCTTCCTTACCCGAGCTGCAGGAGAGCATGGGAGATTCTGCGAGTGAGTTGTCCCTGCCAGGGCTCCAGTAGACCATGGGAGATTATGCGAGCAACGCTGCCTGGCCAGGGCTCCAGGAGAGCATGGGAGATTCTGCAAGTGAGGCATCCCTGCCCGGGCTCCAGGAGAGCATGGGAGATTCTGAGAGCGAGCCATGTCTGCCCAGGCTTCTTTAGAGCATGCTATATTCTGTGAGTGAGACATACCTGCCCGGGCTCCAGGAGAGAATGAGAGATTCTGCGAGCAATGCAGCCTGGCCAAGGCTCCAGGAGAGCATGGGAAATTGTGCCAGCGAGGCATCCTTTCTCGAGCTCCAGGAGAGCATGAGAGATTCTGTGAGCAAATGCAGCCTGGACAGGGCTCCAGGAGAGCATGGGAGATTCTGCGAGCAATGCACCCTGGCCTGAGCTCCAGGAGAGAAATCGAGTGAGGCGTCCTTGTTTGAGCTCCAGGAGAGCATGGGAGATTGTGTGAGCAAAGCAGCCTGGCCAGGTCTCCAGGAGAGCATGGGAGATTCTGCGAGCGAGGAATCCCTGCCCGGGCTCCAGGAGAGCCTGGGAGATTCAGCGAGCAATGCAGCCTGGCCTGGGCTCCAGGAGAGCATGGGAGATTATTCGAGCAAAGCAGCCTGGCAAGGGCTCCAGGAGAGCATGGGAGATTCTGTGAGCGAGGCGTCCCTGCCAGGGCTCCAGGAGAGCATGGGAGATTCTGTGAGCAATGCAGCCTGGCCAGGGCTCCTGGAGAGCATGGGAGACTCAGCGAGCAATGCAGCCTGGCCAGGGCACCAGGAGAGCATGGGAGATTCTGCGAGCAAGCCATCCCTGTTTGAGCTCCAGGAGAGCATTGGAGATTCTGCAAGCAATGCAGCCTGGTCAGGCCTCCAGGAGAGCATGAGAGATTCTGTGAGTAATGCAGCCTGGCCAGGGCTCCAGGAGAGAATGGGAGATTCTGCGAGCAATGAACCCTGGCCTGAGCTCCAGGAGAGAATGCGAGTGAGGCATCCCTGTTTGAGCTCCAGGAGAGCATGGGAGATTCTGTGAGCAATGCAGCCTGGCCAGGTCTCCAGGAGAGCATGGGAGATTCTGCGAGCGAGGAATCCCTGCCCGGGCTCCAGGAGAGCATGGGAGATTCAGCGAGCAATGAAGCCTGGCCAGGGCTCCAGGAGAGCATGGGAAATTCAGCAAGCAATGCAGCCTGGCCAGGGCACCAGGAGAGCATGGGAGATTCTGCGAGCAAGCCATCCCTGTTTGAGCTCCGGGAGAGCATTGGAGAATCTGCGAGCAATGCAACCTGGCCCGGCCTCCAGGAGAGCATGGGAGATTCTGTTAGCAATGCAGCCTGTCCATGGCTCCAGGAGAGCATGGGAGATTCTGAGAGCGAGCCATGTCTGCCCAAGCTCCAGGAGAGCATGGTATATTCTGTGAGTGAGGCATACCTGCCCGTGCTCCTGGAGAGAATGAGAGATTCTGCGAGCAATGCAGCCTGGCCAAGGCTCCAGGAGAGCATGGGAGATTCTGCCAGCAAGGCGTCCTTTCTCGAGCTCCAGGAGAGCATGAGAGATTCTGTGAGCAAACGCAGCCTGGCCAGCGCTCCAGGAGAGCATGGAAGATTCTGCGAGCAATGCACCCTGGCCGGCGCTCTAGGAGAGAATGCAAGTGAGGTGTCCCTGTTTGAGCTCCAGGAGAGCATGGGAGATTCTGTGTGCAAAGCAGCCTGGCCAGGGCTCCTGGAGAGCATGGGAGATTAAGCGAGCAATGCAGCCTGGCCAGGGCACCAGGACAGCATGGGAGATTCTGCGAGCAAGCCATCCCTGTTTGAGCTCCTGGAGAGCATTGGAGATTCTGCAAGCAATGCAGCCTGGCCAGGCCTCCAGGAGAGCATTAGAGATTCTGTGAGCAAACGCAGCCTGGCCAGGGCTCCTGGAGAGAATGGGACATTCTGCGAGCAATGCACCATGGTCTGAGCTCCAGGGGAGAATGCGAGTGAGGCTTCCCTGTTTGAGCTCCAGGAGAGCATGGGAGGTTCTGTGAGTAAAGCTGCCTGGCCAGGTCTCCAGGAGAGCATGGGAGATTCTGCGAGCGAGGAATCCCTGCCCGGGCTCCAGGAGAGCATGGGAGATTCAGCGAGCAATGCAGCCTGGCCAGGGCTCCAGGAGAGCATGGGAGATTCTGTCAGCGAGGTGTCCCTGCCCGGACTTCAGGAGACCATGGGAATTCTGCGAGCAATGCAGCCTGGACAGGGCTTCAGGAGAGCATGAGAGATTCTGGAGCAACGCAGCCTGGCCAAGGCTCCCGGAGAGCATGGGAGATTCTGAGAGTGAGGCTTCCTTACCCGAGCTGCAGGAAAGCATGGGAGATTCTGCGAGCAATGCACCCTGGCCTGAGCTCCAGGAGAGAATGCGAGTGAGGCCTCCCTGTTTGAGCTCCAGGAGAGCATGTGAGATTTAGTGAGCAATGAAGCCTGGCCAGGTCTCGAGGAGAGCATGGGAGATTCTGCGAGCGAGGAATCCCTGCCCGGGATCCAGGAGAGCATGGGAGATTCAGCAAGCAACGCAGCCTGGCCAGGGCTCCAGGAGAGCATGGGAGATTCTGTCAGCGAGGCGTCCCTTCCAGGGCTCCAGGAGAGCATGGGAGATTCTGTGAGCAGTGCAGCCTGGCCAGGGCTCCAGGAGAGCATGGGAGATTCTGTGAGCATTGCAGCCTGGCCAGGGCACCAGGAGAGCATGGGAGATTCTGCGAGCAAGCCATCCCTGTTCGAGCTCCAGGAGAGCATTGGAGATTCTGTGAGCAATGAAGCCTGGCCAGGCCTCCAGGAGAGTATGAAAGATTCTGTGAGCAACGCAGCCTGGCTAGGGCTCCAGGAGAACATGGGAGTTCTGCGAGCGAGGCATCCTTACCCGAGCTGTAGGAAGGAGAGCATGGGAGATTCTGCGAGCGAGGCATCCCTTCCTGGACTTCAGGAGAGCATGGGAAATTCTGCGAGCAATGCAGCCTGGACAGGGCTTCATGAGAGCATGAGAGATTCTGTGAGCAACGCAGCCTTGCCTGGGCTCCAGGAGAGCATGGGAGATTCTGCAAGCGAGGCTTCCTTACCCGAGCTGAAGGAGAGCATGGGAGATTCTGCGAGTGAGTTGTCCCTGCCAGGGCTCCAGGAGAGCATGGGAGATTATGCGAACAATGCTGCCTGGCCAGGGCTCCAGGAGAGCATGGGAGATTCTGCGAGTGAGGCATCCCTGCCAGGGCTCCAGGAGAGCAGGGGAGATTCTGTGAGCAACGCAGCCTGGCCAAGGCTCCAGGAGAGCATGGGAGATTCTGTTAGCAATGCAGCCTGGCCAGGGCTTCAGGAGAGCATGGGAGATTCTGAGAGCGAGCCATCTCTGCCCAGGCTCCAGGAGAGCATGGGAGATTCTGCCAGCGAGGCGTCCTTACTCGAGCTCCAGGAGAGCATGAGAGATTCTTTGAGCAAACGCAGCCTGGCCAGGGCTCCAGGAGAGCATGCAAGATTATGCGAGCAACACAGCCTGGCCAGGGCACCAGTAGACTATGGGAGATTCTGCGAGCGAGGCATCCTTACCCGAGCTGCAGGAGAGCATGGGAGAATCTGCGAGAAACGCAGCCTGGCCAGGGCACCTGGAGAGCATGGGAGATTCTGCAAGCAAGCCATCCCTGTTTGAGCTCCAGGAGAGCATGTGAGATTCTGCAAGTGAGGCGTCCCTGCCTGAGCTCCAGGAGAGGATGCTAGATTCTGTGAGCGAGGAGTCTCTGGCCAATCTCCAGTAGAGAATCGGAGATTCTGCGAGCAATGCAGCATGGCCAGGGCTCCAGGAGAGCATCGGAGATTATGCAAGCATCGCACTTGGCCAGGGCTCCAGGAGCACATGGGAGTTTCTGCGAGTGAGGCGTCCCTGCCCAGTGCTCCAGGAGAGCATTGGAGATTCTGTGAGCAACGCATCCTGGCCAGGGCTCCAGGAGAGCATGGGAGATTCTGCGAGCGAGCCATGCCTGTTTGAGCTCCAGGAGAGCATGGGAGATTCTTCGAGCAATGCAGCCTGGCCAGGGCTCCAGAAGATCATTGGAGATTCTGTGAGTGAGGCGCCCCTGCACATGCTCCAGGAGAGCATGGGAGATTCTGCGAGCAAGGCATCCTTACCCAAGCTGTAGGAGAGCATGGGAGATTATGCGAGCAACGCAGCCTGGCCAGGGCTCCAGGAGAGCATGGGAGATTCTGCGCGTGAGGCATCCCTGCCAGGGCTCCAGAAGACCATGGGAGATTCTGTGAGCAATGCAGCCTGGCCAGGGCTCCAGGAGAGCATGGTAGATTCTGCGAGCAAGGTGTCCCTGTTTGAGCTCAAGAAGAGCTTTGGAGATTATGCGAGCAATGCAGCCTGGCCAGGGCTCCAGGAGAGCATTTGAGATTATGCAAGAAATGCAGAATTGCCAGGGCTCCAGGAGAGCATATGAGATTCTGCGAGCGAGGCGTCCTTGCCCGGGCTCCAGGAGAGCATTTGAGATTCTGCGAGCAATGCACCCTGGCCAGGGCTCCAGGAGAGCATTGGAGTTTCTGCGTGCAAAGCAGCTTGGCCAGGGCTCCAGGAGAGCATGGGACTTTCTCTGAACGAGATGTACGTGCCTGGTCTCCAGGAGAGCATGGGAGATTCTGTGAGCGAGGCATCCCTGTACATGCTCCAGGAGAGCATGGGAGATTCTGTGAGCAATGTATCCTGGCCAGGGCTCCAGGAGATCATTGGAGGTTCTGCTAGTGAGGCATCCTTACCCGAGCAGCAGGAGAGAATGGGAGATTCTGCTAGCAACGCAGCCTGGCCAGGGCTCCAGGAGAGCATGGGAGATTCTGCGAGGGAGCAATCCCTGTTTGAGCTCCAGGAGAGCATGGGAGATTCTGTGAGCAATGCAGCCTGGCCAGGGCTCCAGGAGAGCATGGGAGATTCTGTGAGCGAGGCATCCCTGCCCAGGCTCCATGAGAGATTCTGCAACCAATGCTGCCTGGCCAAGGCACCAGGAGAGCATGAGAGATACTGTGAGCAATGCAGCCTGGCCAGGGCTCCAGGAGAGCATGGGAGATTCTGTGAGCGAGGCGTCCCTGCCCAGGCTCAAGGAGATCATGGGAGATTCTGTGAGCAATGCAGCCTGGCCAGGGCTCCAGGAGAGCTTGGGAGATTCTGTGAGTGAGCCGTCCCTGTTTGAGCTCCAAGAGAACATGAGAAATTCTGAGAGCAACGCAGCCTGGCCAAGGCTCCAGGAGATCATGGGAGATTCTGTGAGCGAGGCGTCCCTGCCCAGGCTCCAGGAGAGCATGGGAGATTCTGTGAGTAATGCAGCCAGGCCAGGGCTTCAGGAAAGCATGGGAGATTCTGCGAGCAATGCAACTGGCCAGGGCTCCAGGAGAGCATGGGAGATTCTGCTAGCGAGCTGTCCCTGTTTGAGCTCCAGGAGAGCATGGGAGATTCTGCAAGCGAGGCAACCCTGCCCTGTCTCCTGGAGAGCATGGGAGATTCTGCGTGCAATGCATCCTGGCCAGGGCTCTAGGAGAGTATGGGAGATTCTGCGAGTGAGTCGTCCCTTCCCGAGCTCCAGGATAGAATGGGAGATTTTGCGAGTGAGGCATCCCTGTTTGAGCTCCAGGAGAGCATGGGAGATTCTGTGAGTGAGGCGTCCCTGCCCAGGCTCCAGGAGAGCATGGGAGATTCTGTGAGTAATGCAGCCTGGCCAGGGCTCCAGGAGAGCATGGGAGATTCTGAGAGTGAGGCATCCTTACCCGAGCTCCAGGAGAGCATGGGAGATTCTGCGAGCAACGAAACTGGCCAGGGCTCCAGGAGAGCATGGGAGATTCTGCTAGCGAGCTGTCCCTGTTTGAGCTCCAGGAGTGCATGGGAGATTCTGCAAGCGAGGCAACCCTGCCCGGTCTCCAGGAGAGCATGGGAGATTCTGCGAGTGAGTCGTTCCTTCCCGAGCTCCAGGAGAGAATGGGAGATTCTGTGAGCAGTGCATCCCTGACAGGGCTCCAGGAGAGCATGAGAGATTCTTTGAGCAGTGCAGCCTGGCCAGTGCTCCTGGAAAGCATGGGAGATTCTGTGAGCGAGGCATCCCTGCCCGAGCTCCAGGAGAGCATGAGAAATTCAGCGAGCGAGGCATTCCTGCTCAGGCTGCAAGAGAGCATGGGAGATTCTGAGAGCAATGCAGCCTGGCCAGGGCTCCAGGAGAGCATGAGAATTTCTGTGAGCAATGCAACCTGGCCAGTGCTCCAGGAGAACATGGGAGATTCTGCGATTGAGCCATCCTTACCCAAGCTGCAGGAGAGCATGGGAGATTCTTCGAGCAATGCAGCCTGGCCAGTGCTCCAGAAGATCATGGGAGATTCTGTGAGCGATCTATCCCTATTTGAGCTCCAGGAGAGCATGGGAGATTCTGTGAGTGAGGGGTCCCTGCCCTAGCTCCAGCAGAGAAAGGGAGATTCTGCAAGTGAGGCATCCCTGTTTGAGCTCCAGGAGAGCATGGGAGATTCTGTGAGCAATGCAGCCTGGCCAGGGCTCCAGGAGAGCATGCGAGATTATGCAAGCAACACAGCCCGGCTAGGGCTCCAGGAGCGCATGGGAGATTCTGAGAGAGAGGTGTCCCTATTTGAGCTCCAGGAGAGCATTGGAGATTCTGCGAGCAACGCAGCCTGGCCAGGGCTTCAGGAGATCTTGAGAGATTCTGTGAGCGAGGCATCCTTACCCGAGCTGCAGGAGAGAATGGGAGATTCTGCGAGCAACGCAGCCTGAACAGGGCTCCAGGAGAGCATGGGAGATTCTGCGAGTGAGTTGTCCCTGCCCGAGCTCCAGGAGAGCATGGAAGATTCTGTGAGCGAGGCATCCCTTCCCAAGCTCCAGGAGAGCATGAGAGATTCTGTGAGGAGTGCAGCCTGGCCAGGGCTCCAAGAGAGCATGGGAGATTCTGTGAGTAACGCAGCCTGGCCAGGGCTCCAGGAGAGCATGGGAGATTCTGTGACCGAGGCATCCCAGCCCGGCCTGCAAAAGAACATGGGAAATACTGCGAGCGAGGTGTTCCTGCCCAGGCTCCAGGAGAGCATGGGAGATTCTGCGAGCAATGCAGCCTGGCCAGGGCTCAAGGAGAGCATGGGAGATTCTGCGATTGAGCTATCCTTACCTGAGCTGCAGGAGAGCATGGGAGATTCTTCGAGCAATGCAGCCTGGCCAGGGCTCCAGGAGGTCATGGGAGATTCTGAGAGCGAGCTATCCCTGTTTGAGCTCCAGGAGAGCATGGGAGATTCTGTGAGCGAGGCGTCCCTGCCCTAGCTACAAAACAGAAAGGGAGATTCTGCGAGTGAGGCATCCCTGTTTGAGCTCCAGGAGAGCATGGGAGATTCTGCGAGCAATGCAGCCTGGCCAGGGCTCCAGGAGAGCATGGGAGATTCTGTGAGTGAGGCATCCCTGCCAGGGCTCCATGAGAGATTCTGTGAGCAACGGATCCTGGCCAGGGCTCCATGAGAGCATGCAAGATTATGTGAGCAACACAACCTGGCCAGGGCTCCTGAAGAGTATGGGAGATTCAGCGAGTGAGGCATCCCTGCCTGAGCTCCAGGAGAGCATGGGAGATTCTGTGAGCGAGCCATGTCTGCCCAGGCTTCAGGAGAGCATGCTAAATTCTGTGAGTGAGGCATACCTGCCCGGGCTCCAGGAGAGAATGAGAGATTCTGCGAGCAATGCTGCCTGGCCAAGGCTCCAGGAGAGCATGGGAAATTGTGCCAGCGAGGCATCCTTTCTCGAGCTCCAGGAGAGCATGAGAGATTCTGTGAGCAAACGCAGCCTGGCCAGGGCTCCAGGAGAGCATGGGAGATTCTGCGAGCAATGCACCCTGGCCTGAGCTCCAGGAGAGAATGCGAGTGAGGCATCCTTGTTTGAGCTCCAGGAGAGCATGGGAGATTCTGTGAGCAAAGCAGCCTGGCCAGGTCTTCAGGAGAGCATGGGAGATTCTGCGAGCGAGGAATCCCTGCCCGGCTCCAGGAGAGCCTGGGAGATTCAGCAAGCAATGCAGCCTGGCCAGGGCTCCAGGAGAGCATGGGAGATTATTCGAGCAATGCAGCCTGGCAAGGGCTCCAGGAGAGCATGGGAGATTCTGTGAGGGAGGCGTCCCTGCCAGGGCTCCAGGAGAGCATGGGAGATTCTGTGAGCAATGCAGCCTGGCCAGGTCTCCCGGAGAGCATGGGAGATTCTGCGAGTGAGGAATCCCTGCCCGGGCTCCAGGAGAGCATTGGAAATTCTGCGAGCAATGCAACCTGGCCAGGCCTCCAGGAGAGCATGAGAGATTCTGTTGGCAACACAGCCTGGCCAGGGCTCCAGGAGAACATGGGAGATTTTGCAAGCGAGGCTTCCCTGCCAGGTCTCCAGCAGAGCATGGGAGATTCTGTGAGCAACGCAGCCTGGCCAGGGCTCCAGGAGAGCATGGGAGATTCTGTTAGCAATGGAGCCTGTCCATGGCTCCAGGAGAGCATGGGAGATTCTGAGAGCGAGCCATGTCTGCCCAAGCTCCAGGAGAGCATGGTACATTCTGTGAGTGAGGCATACCTGCCCATGCTCCAGGAGAGAATGAGAGATTCTGCGAGCAATGCAGCCTGGCCAAGGCTCCAGGAGAGCATGGGAGATTCTGCCAGCAAGGCGTCCTTTCTCGAGCTCCAGGAGAGCATGAGAGATTCTGTGAGCAAACGCAGCCTGGCCAGTGCTCCTGGAGAGCATGGAAGATTCTGCGAGCAATGCACCCTGGCCTGCGCTCTTGGAGAGAATGCGAGTGAGGTGTCCCTGTTTGAGCTCCAGGAGAGCATGGGAGATTCTGTGAGCAAAGCAGCCTGGCCAGGGCTCCTGGAGAGCATGGGAGATTAAGCGAGCAATGCAGCCTGGCCAGGGCACCAGGACAGCATGGGAGATTCTGCGTGCAAGCCATCCCTGTTTGAGCTCCTGGAGAGCATTGGAGATTCTGCAAGCAATGCAGCCTGGTCAGGCCTCCAGGAGAGCATGAGAGATTCTGTGAGCAAACGCAGCCTGGCCAGGGCTCCTGGAGAGAATGGGAGATTCTGCGAGCAATGCACCATGGCCTGAGCTCCAGGAGAGAATGCGAGTGAGGCACCCCTGTTTGAGCTCCAGGAGAGCATGGGAGGTTCTTTGAGTAAAGCTGCCTGGCCAGGTCTCCAGGAGAGCATGGAAGATTCTGCGAGCGAGGAATCCCTGCCCGGGCTCCAGGAGAGCATGGGAGATTCAGCGTGCAATGCAGCCTGGCCAGGGCTCCAGGAGAGCATGGGAGATTCTGTCAGCGAGGTGTCCCTGCCCGGACTTCAGGAGAGCATGGGAATTCTGCGAGCAATGCAGCCTGGACAGGGCTTCAGGAGAGCATGAGAGATTCTGGAGCAATGCAGCCTGGCCTGGGCTCCCGGAGAGCATTGGACATTCTGAGAGCGAGGCTTCCTTACCCGAGCTGCAGGAAAGCATTGGAGATTCTGCGAGCAATGCGCCCTGGCCTGAGCTCCAGGAGAGAATGCGAGTGAGGCATCCCTGTTTGAGCTCCAGGAGATCATGGGAGATTCTGTAAGCAATGAAGCCAGGCCAGGTCTCGAGGAGAGCATGGGAGATTCTGCGAGTGAGGAATCCCTGCCCGGGCTCCAGGAGAGCATGGGAGATTCAGTGAGCAACGCAGCCTGGCCAGGGCTCCAGGAGAGCATGGGAGATTCTGTCAGCGAGGCATCCCTTCCAGGGCTCCAGGAGAGCATGGGAGATTCAGCGAGCAACGCAGCCTGGCCAGGGCTCCAGGAGAGCATGGGAGATTCTGTCAGCGAGGCGTCCCTTCCAGGGCTCCAGGAGAGCATGGGAGATTCTGTCAGCGAGGTGTCCCTGCCCGGACTTCAGGAGAGCATGGGAGATTCAGCATGCAATGCACCCTGGCCAGGGCTCTTGGAAAGTATGGGAGTTTCTGCGAGTGAGTCGTCCCTTCCCGAGCTCCAGGATAGAATGGGAGATTTTGCGAGTGAGGAATCCCTGTTTGAGCTCCAGGAGAGCATGGGAGATTCTGTGAGTGAGGCGTCCCTGCCCAGGCTCCAGGAGAGCATGGGAGATTCTGTGAGTAATGCAGCCTGGCCAGGGCTCCAGGAGAGCATGGGAGATTCTGAGAGTGAGGCATCCTTACCCGAGCTCCAGGAGAGCATGGGAGATTCTGCGAGCAACGCAACTGGCCAGGGCTCCAGGAGAGCATGGGAGATTCTGCTAGCAAGCTGTCCCTGTTTGAGCTCCAGGAGAGCATGGGAGATTCTGCAAGCGAGGCAACCCTGCCCAATCTCCAGGAGAGCATGGGAGATTCTGCGAGTGAGTCGTTCCTTCCCGAGCTCCAGGAGAGAATGGGAGATTCTGTGAGCAGGGCATCCCTGACAGGGCTCCAAGAGAGCATGAGAGATTCTGTGAGCAGTGCAGCCTGGCCAGGGCTCCTGGAAAGCATGGGAGATTCTGTGAGCGAGGCATCCCTGCCCGAGCTCCAGGAGAGCATGAGAAATTCAGCGAGCGAGGCATTCCTGCCCAGGCTGCAGGAGAGCATGGGAGATTCTGAGAGCAATGCAGCCTGGCCAGGGCTAAAGGAGAGCATGAGAATTTCTGTGAGCAATGCAACCTGGCCAGTGCTCCAGGAGAGCATGGGAGATTCTGCGATTGAGCCATTCTTACCCTAGCTGCAGGAGAGCAAGGGAGATTCTTCGAGCAATGCAGCCTGGCCAGGGCTCCAGGAGATCATGGGAGATTCTGCGTGCAAGCTATCCTTATTTGAGCTCCAGGAGAGCATGGGAGATTCTGTGAGTGAGGCTTCCCTGCCCTAGCTCCAGCAGAGAAAGGGAGATTCTGCGAGTGAGGCATCCCTGTTTGAGCTCCAGGAGAGCATGGGAGATTCTATGAGCAATGCAGCCTGGCCAGGGCTCCAGGAGAGCATGCGAGATTATGCGAGCAACACAGCCTGGCTAGGGCTCCAGGAGAGCATGGGAGATTCTGAGAGAGAGGTGTCCCTTTTTGAGCTCCAGGAGAGCATTGGAGATTCTGCGAGCAATGCAGCCTGGCCAGGGCTTCAGGAGAGCTTGAGAAATTCTGTGAGCGAGGCATCCTTACCCGAGCTGCAGGAGAGAATGGGAGATTCTGCGAGCAACGCAGCCTGGACAGGGCTCCTGGAGAGCATGGGAGATACTGCGAGTGAGTTGTCCCTTCCCAAGCTCCAGGAGAGAATGGGAGATTTTGTGAGCAATGCAGCCTGGCCAGGGCACCAAGAGAGCATGAGAGATTCTGTGAGGAATGCAGCCTGGCCAGGGCTCCAAGAGAGCATGGGAGATTCTGTGAGTAACACAGCCTGGCCAGGGCTCCAGGAGATCATGGGAGATTCTGCCAGCAATGCTGCCTGGCCAGGGCTCCAGGAGAGCATGGGAGATTCTGCGAATGAGCCATCCTTACATGAGCTGCAGGAGAGCATGGGAGATTCTTCGAGCAATACAGCCTGGCCAGGGCTCCCGGAGATCATGGGAGATTCTGAGAGCGAGCTATCCCTGTTTGAGCTCCAGGAGAGCATGGGAGATTCTGTGAGCGAGGCGTCCCTGCCCTAGCTACAGTACAGAAAGGGAGATTCTGCGAGTGAGGCATCCCTGTTTGAACTCCAGGAGAGCATGGGAGATTCTGCGAGCAATGCAGCCTGGCCATGGCTCCAGGAGAGCATGGGAGATTCTGAGAGTGAGGCATCCCTATTTGAGCTCCAGCAGAGCAGTGGAGATTCTGCGAGCAATGCAGCCTGGCCAGGGCTCCAGGAGAGCATGGGACATTCTGCGATGGAGCCATCCCTGTTTGAGCTCCAGGAGAGCATGGGAGATTTTGTAAGCAAAGCTTCCCTGCCCAGGCTCCAGGAGAGCATGGGACATTCTGCGAGCAATGCACCTTGGACAGGGCTCCAGGAGAGTATGGGAGATTCTGCGAGTGAGGCGTCCTTTCCCGGGCTCCAGGAGAGCATGGGAGATTCTGTGAGCGAGGCATCCCTGCCAGGGCTCCAAGAGAAATACTGTGAGCAACGGAGCCTGGCCAGGGCTCCAGGAGAGCATGCGAGATTATGCGAGCAAAGCAGCCTGGCCAGGTCTCCAGGAGAGTATGGGAGATTCTGCAAGTGAGGCATCCTTTCCCGGGCTCCAGGAGAGCATGGGAGATTCTGTGAGCAAGGTGTCCCTGCCAGGTCTCCATGTGAGATACTGTGAGCAACGGAGCCTGGCCAGGGCTCCAGGAGAGCATGCGAGATTATGTGAGCAAAGCAGTCTGGCCAGGTCTCCAGGAGAGTATGGGAGATTCTGCGAGTGAGGCTTCCCTGCCCCAGCTCTGGCAGAGAATGGGAGATTTTGCGAGTGAGGCATCCCTGTTTGAGCTCCAGGAGAGTATGGGAGATGCTGCGAGCAAGTCAGCCTGGCCAGGGCTCCCGGAGAGCATGGGAGATTCTTTAAGCGAGGCGTCCCTGCCAGGGCTCCAGGAGAGCATGGGAGATTCTGGGAGCAACGCAGCCTGGCCAGTGCTCCAGGAGAGCATGAGAGATTCTGCGAGCGAGGCGTCCTGCCCAAGCTCCAGGAGAGCATGGGAGATTCTGCGAGCAAGGTGTCCCTTCCCGGGCTCCAGGAGAGCATAGGAGATTCGGTGAGGCAGGCTTCCCTGACCCTGGGCTCCAGGAGAGCATGGAAAATTCTGCGAGCAATGCACCCTTGCCAGGGCTCCTGGAGAGTATGGGAGATTCTGCGAGTGAGGCGTCCTTTCCCGAGCTATAGGAGAGTATGGCAGATTCAGCAAGCGAGCCGTTCTTTTGAGCTCCAGGAGAGCATGGGAGAGTCTGTGAGTGAGGCATCCCTGCCCGGGCTCCTGGAGAGCATGGGAGATTCTGCAAGCAATGCACTCTTGCCCGAGCTCCATGAGAGAATGGGAGATTCTGTGAGTGAGGTGTCCCTGTTTGAGCTCCAGGAGAGCATGGGAGATTCAGCAAGCAATGCACCATGCACAGGGCTCCAGGAGAGTATGGGAGATTCTGCGAGTGAGGTGTCCCTGCCTGAGCTCCAGGAGAGCTTGGAAGATTCTGTGAGCGAGGTGTCCCTGCCCTAGCTCCAGGAGAGAATGGCAGATTTTGCGAGTGAGGCATCCCTGTTTGAGCTCCAGGAGAGCATGGGAGATTCTGCGAGCAAAGCAGCCTGGCCAGGGCTCCAGGAGAGTATGGGAGATTATGCAAGCAATGCAGCCTGGCCAGGGCTCCACGAGAGCATGGGTAATTCTTTAAGCGAGGTGTCCCTGCCAGGGCTCCAGGAGAGCCTGGGAGATTCTGTGACCAAAGCAGCCTGGCCCAGGCTCCAAAAGTGCATTGGAGATTCTGCGTGTGAGGCGTCCCGGCCAGGGCTCCAGGAGAGCATGGGAGGTTCTGTGAGCGAGATGTCTCTGCCCGGGCTCCAGGAGAGCAAGGGAAATTTTGAGAGCGAGGTGTCTTTGCCCGAGCTGCTGGAGAGCATGGGAGATTCTGCGAGCAATGCAGCCTGGCCAGGGCTCCAGGTGAGCATGAGAGATTCTGTGAGCAATGCAGCCTGGCCAGGGCTCCAGGACAGCATGGGAGATTCTGCAAGCAAGGCATCCTTACCCAACCTGAAGGAGAGCATGGGAGATTCTGTGAGCAACGAAGCCTGGCCAGGGCTCTAGGAGAGCATGGGTGATTCTGCGAGCGAGGCATCCCTGCCCGGGCACCAGCAGAGCATGGGAGATTCTGAGAGCAATGCAGCCTGGCCAGGGCTCCAGGAGAGCATGGGAGATTCTGTGAGTGAGGCATCCCTGTTTGAGCTCCAGGAGAGCATGGGAGATTGTCTGAGCAATTCAGCCTGGCCAGGGCTCCAGGAGAGCATGGGAGATTCTGTGAGTGAGGCATCCCTGCCAGGGCTCCATGAGAGATTCTGTGAGCAACGGAGCCTGGCCAGGGCTCCAGGAGAGCATGCGAGATTATGTGAGCAACACAGCCTGGCCAGGGCTCCTGGAGAGTATGGGAGATTCAGCGAGTGAGGCGTCCCTGCCTGAGCTCAAGGAGAGCATGGGAGATTCTGTGAGCGAGGCATCCCTGCCCTAGCTCTCGGAGAGAATGGGAGTTTTTGAGAGTGAGGAATCCCTGTTTGAGCTCCAGGGGAGCATGGGAGATTCTGCAAGCAATGCAGCCTGGCCAGGGCTGCAGGAGAGCATGGGAAATTTTGCAAGCAATGCAGCCTGGCCAGGGCTCCACGAGAACATGGGAGATTCTTTAAGCGAGGTGTCCCTGCCAGGGCTCCAGGAGAGCATAGGACATTCTGTGACCAAAGCAGCCTGGCCCGGGCTCCAAAAGAGCATGGGAGATTCTGCGTGTGAGGCGTCCCGGCCAGGGCTCCAGGAGAGCATGGGAGGTTCTGTGAGCGAGGTGTCTCTGCCCTGCACCAGGAGACCATGGGAAATTCTGAGAGCGAGGTGTCCTTGCCCGAGCTGCTAGAGAGCATGGGAGATTCTGTGAGCAATGCAGCCTGGCCAGGGCTCCAGGTGAGCATGAGAGATTTTGTGAGCAATGCAGCCTCGCCAGGGCTCCAGGACAGCATGGGAGATTCTGCAAGCAAGGCATCCTTACCCAAGCTGAAGGAGAGCATGGGAGATTCTGCGAGCAACGCAGCCTGGACAGGGCTCCAGGAGAGCATGGGTGATTCTGCAAGTGAGGCGTCCCTGCCCGGACTCCAGGAGAGCATGGGAGATTCTGAGAGCAATGCAGCCTGGCCAGGGCTCCAGGAGAGCATAGGACATTCTGCCAGTAAGGTGTCCCTGCCAGAGCTCCAGGAGAGCATGGGAGATTCTGTGAGCGAGGCGTCCCTTCCCGAGCTCCAGGAGAGAATGGGAGATTTTGCAAGTGAGGCATCCATGTTTGAGCTCCAGGAGAGTATGGGAGATTCTGCGAGCAATGCAGCCTGGCCAGGGCACCAGGAGAGCATGAGAGATTCTGTGAGCAATGCAGCCTGGCCTGGGCTCCAGGAGAGCATGGGAGATTCTGTGAGTAACGCAGCCTGGCCAGGGCTCCAGGAGAGCATGGGAGATTCTGTGAGTGAGGCATCCCTGCCCGGGCTCCAGGAGAGCATGGGACATTCTGTGATTGAGCCATACTTACAAGAGCTGCAGGAGAGCATGGGAGATTCTTCGAGCAATGCAGCCTGGCCAGGGCTCCAGGAGATCATGGGAGATTCTGCGAGTGAGCTATCCCTGTTTGAGCTCCAGGAGAGCGTGTGAGATTCTGTGAGCGAGGCGTCCCTGTCCTCGCTCCAGTAGAGAAAGGGAGATTCTGCGAGTGAGGCATCCCTGTTTTTTTTCTCCCGGAGAGCATGGGAGATTCTGAGAGCAATGCAGTTTGGCCAGGGCTCCAGGAGAGCATGGGAGCTTCTGCGAGCGAGCCATCCATTTGAGCTCCAGGAGAGCATGGGAGATTCTGCGATGGAGCCATCCCTGTTTGAGTTCCAGGAGAGCATGGGAGATTTTGTAAGTGAAGCATCCCTGCCCGGGGAGATTCTGAGAGCGAGGCATCCCTATTTGAGCTCCAGGAGAGCATGGAAGATTCTGCGATGAAGCCATCCCTGTTTGAGTTCCAGGAGAGCATGGGAGATTTTGTAAGCGAAGCATCCCTGCCCGGGCTCCAGGAGAGCATGGGACATTCTACGAGCAATGCACCCTGGCCAGGGCTCCAGGAGAGTATGGGAGATTCTGCGAGTGAGGCGTCCTTTCCCGAGCTCTAGGAGAGCATGGGAGATTCTGCGAGCGAGCCATCCATTTGAGCTCCAGGAGTGCATGTGAGATTCTGTGAGTGAGGCATCCCTGCCCGGGCTCCAGGAGAGCATGGGAGATTCTGTAAGCAATGCACCCTGGCGCGAGCTCCATGAGAGAATGGGAGATTCTGTGAGTGAGGCATCCCTGTTTGAGCTCCAGGAGAGCATGGGATATTCTGCGATGGAGCCATCCCTGTTTGAGTTCCAGGAGAGCATGGGAGATTTTGTAAGCGAAGCATCCCTGCCCAGGCTCCAGGAGAGCATGGGACATTCTGCGAGCAATGCACCCTGGCCATAGCTCCAGGAGAGTATGGGAGATTCTGTGAGTGAGGCATCCCTGTCCGGGCTCCAGGAGAGCATGGGAGATTCTGTGAGCAATGCAGCCTGGCCAGGGCTCCAGGAGAGCATGGGAGATTCTATGAGCGAGGCGTCCCTGCCAGGGCTCCATGAGAGATTCTGTGAGCAACAGAGTCTGGCCAGGGCTCCAGGAGAGCATGCGAGATTATGCGAGCAACACAGCCTAGCCAGGGCTTCAGGAGAGCATATGAGATTCTGCGAGCGAGGCATCCCTCCCATGGCTCCAGGAGAGCATGGGAGATTCTGAGAATGAGGCATCCTTACCCATGCTGCAGGGAGAGCATGGGAGATTCTGCGACCAACGCAGCCTGGCCAGTGCTCCAGGAGAGCATGTGTGATTCTGCGAGCGAGCTGTCCCTGTTTGAGCTCCAGGAGAGCATGGCAGATTCTGCAAGTGTGGCAACCCTGCCCTGGCTCCAGGAGAGTATGGGAGATTCTGTGAGCAATGCAGCCTGGCCAGTTCTCCAGTAGAGCATGAGAGATTCTGTGAGCAATGCAGCCTGGCCCGGGCTCCAGGAGAGCATGGGAGCTTCTGCGAGCGAGCCATCCTTTTGAGCTCCAGGAGAGCATGGGAGATTCTGCGAGTGAGACATCTCTGCCCGGGCTCCAGGAGAGCATGGGAGATTCTGCGAGCAATGAACCTTGACCCGAGCTCCAGGAGAGAATGGGAGATTCTGCGAGTAAGGCGTCCCTGTTCGATAACCAGGAGAGCATGGGAGATTCTGTGAGCAATGCAGCCAGGCCAGGGCTCCAGGAGAGTATGGGAGATTATGCGAGCAACGCAACCTCGCCAGGGCTCCAGGAGAGCGTGGGAGATACTGTGACTGAGCTGGCCTGATCAGGGAACCAGAGGGTGACCGGGGTGAGAGCCACCACCGCCAGTGCGGGAGCCCCGTTGGTCTCACAGCCAGGCTGAATGGGGATGACCCTTCCCTTATCACTTCCCTGTGGTGCACTGCCACCCGGTGGCAGACAGGGAACTGCAACCTCCGGAAGTCCCGATGAGGTTTTGAAAAAGGGCTCGATGGCGGGACCCAGTTTCAGTAGGCCGGGTAAAATCCGCCGGTGCCCCGCAAAAGGTGGTGCGCAGCAGTGATGCCGTTACATCCGGGGGAATACCTCGGGCGTGTTCACAGCTGGTGAAGAGGCAAGAGAGAGAGCCAGGAAGAGATTTGTGGGGGCGAGGCAACCCGGCCAGGGCTCCAGGAGAGCATGGGAGGTTCTGTGAGCGAGGTATCCCTGCCCGGGCACCAGGAGAGCATGGGAGATTCTGAGAGCAACACAGCCTGGCGAGGGCTCCAGGAGACCATGGGAAATTCTGCGAGCGTGGCGTCCTAGTCCGAGCTCCTGGAGAGCATGGGAGATGCTGTGAGCAATGCAGCCTGGCCAGGGCTCCAGGAGAGCATGAGAGATTATGTGCGCAATGCAACCTGGCCAGTGCTCCAGGAGAGCATGGGAAATTCTGTGAGTGAGGCATCCTTACCCGAGCTACAGGAGAGCATGGGAGATTCTGCGAGCGAGGCAACAATGTTTGAGCTCCAGCAGAGCATGGGATATTCTGCGAGTGAGCCATCCCTGTTTGAGCTCCAGGAAAGCATGGGAGATTCTGCGAGCGAGGCGTCCCTGCCCGGGCTCCAAGAGAGCATGGGAGACTCTGAGAGCAATGCAGCCTGGCCAGGGCTCCAGGAGAGCATGAGAGATTCAGTGAGCGAGGCATCCCTGTTTGAGCTCCAGGAGAGCATGGGAGATTCAGCAAGCAATGCAGCCTGGCCAGGGCTCCAGGAGAGCATGCGAGATTATGTGAGCAACACAGCCCGGCTAGGGTTCCAGGAGAGCATGGGAGATTCTGAGAGCAAGGTGTCCCTATTTGAGCTCCAGGAGAGCAATGGAGATTCTGCGACCAACGCAGCCTGGCCAGGGCTCCAGGAGAGCATGGGAGATTCTGTGAACGAGTTGTCCCTGCCTGGTATCCAGGAGAGAATGGGAGATTCTGCGAGCAATGCAGCGTGGCCAGGTATCCAGGAGAACATGGGAGATTCTGCAATGGAGCCATCCTTGTTTGTGCTCCAGGAGAGCATGGGAAATTTTGTAAGTGAAGCATCCCTGCCCGGGCTCCAGGAGATCATGGGACATTCTGCGAGCAATGCACCCTGGCCAGGTCTCCAGGAGAGTATGGGAGATTCTGCGAGTGAGGCGTCCTTTCCCGAGCTCTAGGAGAGCATGGGAGATTCTGCGAGTGAGCCGTCCGTTTAAGCTCCAGTAGAGCATGGGAGATTCTGTGAGTGAGGCATCCCTGCCAGGGCTCCAGGAGAGCATGGGAGATTCTGCGAGCAATGCACCCTGACCCGAGCTCCATGAAAGAATGGTAGATTCTGCGAGTGAGGTGTCCCTGTTTGAGCTCCAGGAGAGCATGGGAGATTCTGTGAGCAATGCAGCCTGGCCAGAGCTCCAGGAGAGCATGGGAGATTCTGTAAGCGAGGCATCCCTGCCAGGGCTCCATGAGAGATTCTGTGAGCAATGGAGCCTGGCCAGGGCTCCAGGAGAACACGCAAGTTTATGCGAGCAAAACAGCCTGGCCAGGGCTACAGGAGAGCATATGAGATTCTGTGAGCGAGGCATCCCTGCCATGGCTCCAGGAGAGCATGGTAGATTCTGAGAGCGAGGCATCCCTGTTTGAGCTCAAGGAGAGCATGAGAGATACTGTGAGCAATGCAGCCTGGCCAGGGCTCCAGGAGAACATGTGAGATTCTGCAAGCGAGGCATCCTTTCCCGAGCTGCAGGGAGAGCATGGGAGATTCTGCGACCAACAAAGCATGGCCAGGGCTCCAGGAGAGCATGTGTGATTCTGCGAGCGAGCTGTCCCTGTTTGAGCTCCAGGAGAGCATGGGAGATTCTGCGAGCGGAGCATCCCTGCCCATGCTCCAGGAGAGCATGGTAGATTCTGTGAGCGAGGCATCACTACCCGAGCTCCAGTAGAGATTGGGACATTTCGTGAATGAGGCATCCCTGTTTGAGCTCCAGGAGAGCATGGGAGATGCTGCAAGCAATGCAGCCTGGCCAGGGCTCCAGGAGAGCATGGGAGATTCTTTGAGTAATGCAGACTGGCCAGGGCTCCAGGAAAGCATGAGAGATTATGTGAGCAACGCAGCCTGGCCAAGGCTCCAGGAGAGTATGGGAGATTCTGCGAGTGAGGCATCTTTACCCAAGCTGCAGGAGAGCATGGGAGATTCTGTGAGCAGCGCAGCCTGGCCATGGCTCTAGGAGAGCATGAGAGATTCTGAAAGCAACGCAGCCTGGCCAGGGCTCCAGGAGAGCATGGGAGATTCTGTGAGCGAGGCATCCCTGCCCGAGCACCAGGAGAGAATGGGAGATTCTGCGAGTGATGCCTTCCAGTTCTTGCTCCAGGAGAGTATGGGAGATTCTGTGAGCAGCGCAGCCTGGCCAGGGTTCCAGGAGAGCATGGGAAATTATGCGAGCAATGTAGCCTGGCCACCAGGGCTCCAGGACAGCATAGGAGATTCTGCGAACAAGGCATCCCTGCCAGGGCTCCAGTAGAGCATGGGAGATTCTGTGAGCAATGCAACCTGGCCAGGGCTCCAGGAGAGCATGGGAGATTCTGCAAACGAGTTGTCCCTGCCTGGGCTCCAGGAGAGCATGGGAGATTCTGTGAGTGAGGCGTCCCTGCCCAGGCTCCAGGAGAGCAAGGGAGAATCTGAGAGCGAGGTTTCCCTGCCCGGCCTCTGAGAGAGCATGGGAGATTCTGCGAGTAATGCTGCCTGGCCAGGGCTACAGAAGAGCAAGAGAGATTTTGTGAGCAACACAGCCGGGCCAGGGCTCCAGGAGAGCATGGGAGATTCTGCGAGCGCGACATCCTTTCCCGAGCAGCAGGAGAGCATGAGAGATTCTGCGAGCAACGCAGCATGGCCAGGGCTCCAGGAGAGCATGGGAGATTCTGCGAGCGAGCTGTCCCTGTTTGAGCTCCAGGAGAGCATGGGAGATTCTGCGAGTGAGGCGTCCCTGTTTGAGATCCAGGAGAGAATGGGAGATTCTGCGAGCAATGCTGCCTGACCAGGGCTCCACAAGAGAATGTGAGATTATGTGAGCAATGCAACCTGGCCAGTGCTCCAGGAGAGCATGGAAAATTCTGTGAGTGAGGCATCCTAACCCGTGCTGCAGGAGAGCATGAGAGATTCAGTGAGCGAGGAGTCCCTGCCCTAGCTAGAGTAGAGAAAGGGAGATTCTGCGAGTGAGGCATCCCTGTGAGCTCCTGGAGAGCATGGGAGATTCTGCGACCAACGCAGCCTGGCCAGGGCTCCAGGTGAGCATGCGAGATTATGCGAGCAACACAGCCCGGCTAGGGCTCCAGGGCATCCTAACCCGTGCTGCAGGAGAGCATGGGAGATTCTGCGAGCGAGACATCCCTGTTTGAGCTCCAGCAGAGCATGGGAGATTCTGCGAGTGAGCCATCCCTGTTTGAGCTCCAGGAAAGCATGGGAGATTCTGCGAGTGAGGTGTCCCTGCCCGGGCTCCAAGACAGCATGGGAGATTCTGTGAGCAATGAAACCTTGCCAGAGCTCCAGGAGAGCATGAGAGATTCAGTGAGCGAGGAGTCCCTGCCCTAGCTCCAGTAGAGAAAGGGAGATTTTGAGAGCGAGGCATCCCTATTTGAGCTCCAGGAGAGCATTGGAGATTCAGCGACCAACGCAGCCTGGCCAGGGCTCCAGGAGAGCATGGGAGATTCTGTGAACGAGTTGTCCCTGCCAGGTATCCAGGAGAGAATGGGAGATTCTGTGAGCGAGGCATCCCTGCCCATGCTCCAGGAGAGCATGAGAGATTTTGTGAGCAACGCAGCCTGGCCAGGGCTCCAGGAGAGTATGGGAGATTCTGCGAGCAAAGCAGCCAGGCCAGGGCTCCAGGAGAGCATGGGAGATTCTGTGATGGAGCCATCCCTGTTTGAGCACCTGGAGAGCAAGGGAAATTTTGTAAGTGAAGCATCCCTGCCCGGCTCCAGGAGATCATGGGACATTCTACGAGCAATGCACCCTGGCCAGGGCTCCTGGAGAGCATATGAGATTCTGTGAGCGAGGCATCCCTGCCATGGCTCCAGAAGAGCATGGTAGATTCTGAGAGCAAGGCATCCCTGTTTGAGCTCCAGGAGAGCATGAGAGATACTGTGAGCAATGCACCCTGGCTATGGCTCCAGGAGAGTATGGGAGATTCTGCGATTGAGGCGTTCCTGCCCCAGCTCCAGCAGAGAATGGGAGATTTTGCGAGTGAGGCATCCCTGTTTGAGCTCCAGGACAGCATGGGAGATGCTGCGAGCAAGTCAGCCTGGCCAGGGCTCCCGGAGAGCATGGGAGATTCTTTAAGCGAGGTGTCCCTGCCAGGGCTCCAGGAGAGCATGGGAGATTCTGTGAGCAACGCAGCCTGGCCAGGGCTCCAGGAGAGCATGAGAGATTCTGCAAGCGAGGCATCCTGCCCAGGCTCCAGGAGAGCATGGGAGATTCTGCGAGCAAGGTGTCCCTTCCCGGGCTCCAGGAGAGCATAGGAGATTCTGTGAGCAATGCATCCCTGCCACTGGGCTCCAGGAGAGCATGGAAGATTCTGCGAGTGATACGTCCCGCCCCAGCTCCGGCAGAGAATGGTAGATTTTGCGAGTGAGGCATCCCTGTTTGAGCTCCAGGAGAGCATGAGAGATTCTGTGAGCAATGCAGCCTGGCCAGGGCTCCAGGAGAGCATGGGAGATACTGTGAGCAACGCAGCCTGGCCAGGGCTCCAGGAGAGCATAGGAGATTCTGTGAGCGAGGCGTCCCTGGGCGGGCTACAGGAGTGAATGGGAGATTTTGCGAATGAGTCATCCCTGTTTGAGCTCCAGGAGAGCTTGTGAGATTTTGAGAGTGAGGCTTCCCTGTTTGACCTCCAGGAGAGCATGGGAGATGCTGCGAGCAATGCAGCCTGGCCAGGGCTCCAGGAGAGCATGAGAGATTATGTGAGCAACGCAACCTGGCCAGTGCTCCAGGAGAGCATTGGAAATTCTGTGAGTGAGGCATCCTTACCCGAGCTGCAGGAGAGCATGGGATATTCTGCGAGCAAGACATCCCTGTTTGAGATCCAGCAGAGCATGGGAGATTCTGTGAGTGAGCCATCCCTGTTTGAGCTCCAGGAAAGCATGGGAGATTCTGCGAGTGAGGCGTCCTTACCCGGTCTCCAAGAGAGCAAGGGAGATTCTGTGAGCAATGCTGCCTGGCCAGGGCTCCAGGAGAGCATGAGAGATTCAGTGAGCGAGGCATCCGTGCCCTAGCTCCAGTAGAGAAAGGGAGATTCTGCGAGTGAGTCATCCCTGTTTGAGCTCCAGGAGAGCATGAGAGATTTTGTGAGCAACGCAGCTTGGCCAGGGCTCCAGAAGATCATTGGAGATTCTGTGAGCGAGGCATCCTTACCCGAGCTGCAGGAGAGCATGGGAGCTTCTGTGAGCAATGCAGCCTGGCCAGGGCTCCAGGAGAGCATGCGAGATTATGTGAGCAACACAGCCCGGCTAGGGTTCCAGGAGAGCATGGGAGATTCTGAGAGCAAGGTGTCCCTATTTGAGCTCCAGGAGAGCAATGGAGATTCTGCGACCAACGCAGCCTGGCCAGGGCTCCAGGAGAGCATGGGAGATTCTGTGAACGAGTTGTCCCTGCCTGGTATCCAGGAGAGAATGGGAGATTCTGTGAGTGAGGCGTCCCTGCCCATGCTCCAGGAGATAATGAGAGATTTTGTGAGCAACGCAGCCTGGCCAGGGCTCCAGGAGAGAATGGGAGATTCTGCGAGCAATGCAGCGTGGCCAGGTATCCAGGAGAACATGGGAGATTCTGCAATGGAGCCATCCTTGTTTGTGCTCCAGGAGAGCATGGGAAATTTTGTAAGTGAAGCATCCCTGCCCGGGCTCCAGGAGATCATGGGACATTCTGCGAGCAATGCACCCTGGCCAGGTCTCCAGGAGAGTATGGGAGATTCTGCGAGTGAGGCGTCCTTTCCCGAGCTCTAGGAGAGCATGGGAGATTCTGCGAGTGAGCCGTCCGTTTAAGCTCCAGTAGAGCATGGGAGATTCTGTGAGTGAGGCATCCCTGCCAGGGCTCCAGGAGCGCATGGGAGATTCTGCGAGCAATGCACCCTGACCCGAGCTCCATGAAAGAATGGTAGATTCTGCGAGTGAGGTGTCCCTGTTTGAGCTCCAGGAGAGCATGGGAGATTCTGTGAGCAATGCAGCCTGGCCAGAGCTCCAGGAGAGCATGGGAGATTCTGTAAGCGAGGCATCCCTGCCAGGGCTCCATGAGAGATTCTGTGAGCAATGGAGCCTGGCCAGGGCTCCAGGAGAACACGCAAGTTTATGCGAGCAAAACAGCCTGGCCAGGGCTACAGGAGAGCATATGAGATTCTGTGAGCGAGGCATCCCTGCCATGGCTCCAGGAGAGCATGGTAGATTCTGAGAGCGAGGCATCCCTGTTTGAGCTCAAGGAGAGCATGAGAGATACTGTGAGCAATGCAGCCTGGCCAGGGCTCCAGGAGAACATGTGAGATTCTGCAAGCGAGGCATCCTTTCCCGAGCTGCAGGGAGAGCATGGGAGATTCTGCGACCAACAAAGCATGGCCAGGGCTCCAGGAGAGCATGTGTGATTCTGCGAGCGAGCTGTCCCTGTTTGAGCTCCAGGAGAGCATGGGAGATTCTGCGAGCGGAGCATCCCTGCCCATGCTCCAGGAGAGCATGGTAGATTCTGTGAGCGAGGCATCACTACCCGAGCTCCAGTAGAGATTGGGACATTTCGTGAATGAGGCATCCCTGTTTGAGCTCCAGGAGAGCATGGGAGATGCTGCAAGCAATGCAGCCTGGCCAGGGCTCCAGGAGAGCATGGGAGATTCTTTGAGTAATGCAGACTGGCCAGGGCTCCAGGAAAGCATGAGAGATTATGTGAGCAACGCAGCCTGGCCAAGGCTCCAGAAGAGTATGGGAGATTCTGCGAGTGAGGCATCTTTACCCAAGCTGCAGGAGAGCATGGGAGATTCTGTGAGCAGCGCAGCCTGGCCATGGCTCTAGGAGAGCATGAGAGATTCTGAAAGCAACGCAGCCTGGCCAGGGCTCCAGGAGAGCATGGGAGATTCTGTGAGCGAGGCATCCCTGCCCGAGCACCAGGAGAGAATGGGAGATTCTGCGAGTGATGCCTTCCAGTTCTTGCTCCAGGAGAGTATGGGAGATTCTGTGAGCAGCGCAGCCTGGCCAGGGTTCCAGGAGAGCATGGGAAATTATGCGAGCAATGTAGCCTGGCCACCAGGGCTCCAGGACAGCATAGGAGATTCTGCGAACAAGGCATCCCTGCCAGGGCTCCAGTAGAGCATGGGAGATTCTGTGAGCAATGCAACCTGGCCAGGGCTCCAGGAGAGCATGGGAGATTCTGCAAACGAGTTGTCCCTGCCTGGGCTCCAGGAGAGCATGGGAGATTCTGCGAGTGAGGCGTCCCTGCCCAGGCTCCAGGAGAGCAAGGGAGAATCTGAGAGCGAGGTTTCCCTGCCCGGCCTCTGAGAGAGCATGGGAGATTCTGTGAGTAATGCTGCCTGGCCAGGGCTACAGAAGAGCAAGAGAGATTTTGTGAGCAACACAGCCGGGCCAGGGCTCCAGGAGAGCATGGGAGATTCTGCGAGCGCGACATCCTTTCCCGAGCAGCAGGAGAGCATGAGAGATTCTGCGAGCAACGCAGCATGGCCAGGGCTCCAGGAGAGCATGGGAGATTCTGCGAGCGAGCTGTCCCTGTTTGAGCTCCAGGAGAGCATGGGAGATTCTGCGAGTGAGGCGTCCCTGTTTGAGATCCAGGAGAGAATGGGAGATTCTGCGAGCAATGCTGCCTGGCCAGGGCTCCACAAGAGAATGTGAGATTATGTGAGCAATGCAACCTGGCCAGTGCTCCAGGAGAGCATGGAAAATTCTGTGAGTGAGGCATCCTAACCCGTGCTGCAGGAGAGCATGAGAGATTCAGTGAGCGAGGAGTCCCTGCCCTAGCTAGAGTAGAGAAAGGGAGATTCTGCGAGTGAGGCATCCCTGTGAGCTCCTGGAGAGCATGGGAGATTCTGCGACCAACGCAGCCTGGCCAGGGCTCCAGGTGAGCATGCGAGATTATGCGAGCAACACAGCCCGGCTAGGGCTCCAGGGCATCCTAACCCGTGCTGCAGGAGAGCATGGGAGATTCTGCGAGCGAGACATCCCTGTTTGAGCTCCAGCAGAGCATGGGAGATTCTGCGAGTGAGCCATCCCTGTTTGAGCTCCAGGAAAGCATGGGAGATTCTGCGAGTGAGGTGTCCCTGCCCGGGCTCCAAGACAGCATGGGAGATTCTGTGAGCAATGAAACCTTGCCAGAGCTCCAGGAGAGCATGAGAGATTCAGTGAGCGAGGAGTCCCTGCCCTAGCTCCAGTAGAGAAAGGGAGATTTTGAGAGCGAGGAATCCCTATTTGAGCTCCAGGAGAGCATTGGAGATTCAGCGACCAACGCAGCCTGGCCAGGGCTCCAGGAGAGCATGGGAGATTCTGTGAACGAGTTGTCCCTGCCAGGTATCCAGGAGAGAATGGGAGATTCTGTGAGCGAGGCATCCCTGCCCATGCTCCAGGAGAGCATGAGAGATTTTGTGAGCAACGCAGCCTGGCCAGGGCTCCAGGAGAGTATGGGAGATTCTGCGAGCAAAGCAGCCAGGCCAGGGCTCCAGGAGAGCATGGGAGATTCTGTGATGGAGCCATCCCTGTTTGAGCACCTGGAGAGCAAGGGAAATTTTGTAAGTGAAGCATCCCTGCCCGGCTCCAGGAGATCATGGGACATTCTACGAGCAATGCACCCTGGCCAGGGCTCCTGGAGAGCATATGAGATTCTGCGAGCGAGGCATCCCTGCCATGGCTCCAGAAGAGCATGGTAGATTCTGAGAGCAAGGCATCCCTGTTTGAGCTCCAGGAGAGCATGAGAGATACTGTGAGCAATGCACCCTGGCTATGGCTCCAGGAGAGTATGGGAGATTCTGCGATTGAGGCGTTCCTGCCCCAGCTCCAGCAGAGAATGGGAGATTTTGCGAGTGAGGCATCCCTGTTTGAGCTCCAGGACAGCATGGGAGATGCTGCGAGCAAGTCAGCCTGGCCAGGGCTCCCGGAGAGCATGGGAGATTCTTTAAGCGAGGTGTCCCTGCCAGGGCTCCAGGAGAGCATGGGAGATTCTGTGATGGAGCCATCCCTGTTTGAGCACCTGGAGAGCAAGGGAAATTTTGTAAGTGAAGCATCCCTGCCCGGCTCCAGGAGATCATGGGACATTCTACGAGCAATGCACCCTGGCCAGGGCTCCTGGAGAGCATATGAGATTCTGCGAGCGAGGCATCCCTGCCATGGCTCCAGAAGAGCATGGTAGATTCTGAGAGCAAGGCATCCCTGTTTGAGCTCCAGGAGAGCATGAGAGATACTGTGAGCAATGCACCCTGGCTATGGCTCCAGGAGAGTATGGGAGATTCTGCGATTGAGGCGTTCCTGCCCCAGCTCCAGCAGAGAATGGGAGATTTTGCGAGTGAGGCATCCCTGTTTGAGCTCCAGGACAGCATGGGAGATGCTGCGAGCAAGTCAGCCTGGCCAGGGCTCCCGGAGAGCATGGGAGATTCTTTAAGCGAGGTGTCCCTGCCAGGGCTCCAGGAGAGCATGGGAGATTCTGTGAGCAACGCAGCCTGGCCAGGGCTCCAGGAGAGCATGAGAGATTCTGCAAGCGAGGCATCCTGCCCAGGCTCCAGGAGAGCATGGGAGATTCTGCGAGCAAGGTGTCCCTTCCCGGGCTCCAGGAGAGCATAGGAGATTCTGTGAGCAATGCATCCCTGCCACTGGGCTCCAGGAGAGCATGGAAGATTCTGCGAGTGATACGTCCCGCCCCAGCTCCGGCAGAGAATGGTAGATTTTGCGAGTGAGGCATCCCTGTTTGAGCTCCAGGAGAGCATGAGAGATTCTGTGAGCAATGCAGCCTGGCCAGGGCTCCAGGAGAGCATGGGAGATACTGTGAGCAACGCAGCCTGGCCAGGCTCCAGGAGAGCATAGGAGATTCTGTGAGCGAGGCGTCCCTGGGCGGGCTACAGGAGTGAATGGGAGATTTTGGGAATGAGTCATCCCTGTTTGAGCTCCAGTAGAGCTTGTGAGATTTTGAGAGTGAGGCTTCCCTGTTTGACCTCCAGGAGAGCATGGGAGATGCTGCGAGCAATGCAGCCTGGCCAGGGCTCCAGGAGAGCATGAGAGATTATGTGAGCAACGCAACCTGGCCAGTGCTCCAGGAGAGCATTGGAAATTCTGTGAGTGAGGCATCCTTACCCGAGCTGCAGGAGAGCATGGGAGATTCTGCGAGCAAGACATCCCTGTTTGAGATCCAGCAGAGCATGGGAGATTCTGTGAGTGAGCCATCCCTGTTTGAGCTCCAGGAAAGCATGGGAGATTCTGCGAGTGAGGCGTCCTTACCCGGTCTCCAAGAGAGCAAGGGAGATTCTGTGAGCAATGCTGCCTGGCCAGGGCTCCAGGAGAGCATGAGAGATTCAGTGAGCGAGGCATCCGTGCCCTAGCTCCAGTAGAGAAAGGGAGATTCTGCAAGTGAGTCATCCCTGTTTGAGCTCCAGGAGAGCATGAGAGATTTTGTGAGCAACGCAGCTTGGCCAGGGCTCCAGAAGATCATTGGAGATTCTGTGAGCGAGGCATCCTTACCCGAGCTGCAGGAGAGCATGGGAGCTTCTGTGAGCAATGCAGCCTGGCCAGGGCTCCAGGAGAGCATGCGAGATTATGTGAGCAACACAGCCCGGCTAGGGTTCCAGGAGAGCATGGGAGATTCTGAGAGCAAGGTGTCCCTATTTGAGCTCCAGGAGAGCAATGGAGATTCTGCGACCAACGCAGCCTGGCCAGGGCTCCAGGAGAGCATGGGAGATTCTGTGAACGAGTTGTCCCTGCCTGGTATCCAGGAGAGAATGGGAGATTCTGTGAGCGAGGCGTCCCTGCCCATGCTCCAGGAGATAATGAGAGATTTTGTGAGCAACGCAGCCTGGCCAGGGCTCCAGGAGAGAATGGGAGATTCTGCGAGCAATGCAGCGTGGCCAGGTATCCAGGAGAACATGGGAGATTCTGCAATGGAGCCATCCTTGTTTGTGCTCCAGGAGAGCATGGGAAATTTTGTAAGTGAAGCATCCCTGCCCGGGCTCCAGGAGATCATGGGACATTCTGCGAGCAATGCACCCTGGCCAGGTCTCCAGGAGAGTATGGGAGATTCTGCGAGTGAGGCATCCTTTCCCGAGCTCTAGGAGAGCATGGGAGATTCTGCGAGTGAGCCGTCCGTTTAAGCTCCAGTAGAGCATGGGAGATTCTGTGAGTGAGGCATCCCTGCCAGGGCTCCAGGAGAGCATGGGAGATTCTGCGAGCAATGCACCCTGACCCGAGCTCCATGAAAGAATGGTAGATTCTGCGAGTGAGGTGTCCCTGTTTGAGCTCCAGGAGAGCATGGGAGATTCTGTGAGCAATGCAGCCTGGCCAGAGCTCCAGGAGAGCATGGGAGATTCTGTAAGCGAGGCATCCCTGCCAGGGCTCCATGAGAGATTCTGTGAGCAATGGAGCCTGGCCAGGGCTCCAGGAGAACACGCAAGCTTATGCGAGCAAAACAGCCTGGCCAGGGCTACAGGAGAGCATATGAGATTCTGTGAGCGAGGCATCCCTGCCATGGCTCCAGGAGAGCATGGTAGATTCTGAGAGCGAGGCATCCCTGTTTGAGCTCAAGGAGAGCATGAGAGATACTGTGAGCAATGCAGCCTGGCCAGGGCTCCAGGAGAACATGTGAGATTCTGCAAGCGAGGCATCCTTTCCCGAGCTGCAGGGAGAGCATGGGAGATTCTGCGACCAACAAAGCATGGCCAGGGCTCCAGGAGAGCATGTGTGATTCTGCGAGCGAGCTGTCCCTGTTTGAGCTCCAGGAGAGCATGGGAGATTCTGCGAGCGGAGCATCCCTGCCCATGCTCCAGGAGAGCATGGTAGATTCTGTGAGCGAGGCATCACTACCCGAGCTCCAGTAGAGATTGGGACATTTCGTGAATGAGGCATCCCTGTTTGAGCTCCAGGAGAGCATGGGAGATGCTGCAAGCAATGCAGCCTGGCCAGGGCTCCAGGAGAGCATGGGAGATTCTTTGAGTAATGCAGACTGGCCAGGGCTCCAGGAAAGCATGAGAGATTATGTGAGCAACGCAGCCTGGCCAAGGCTCCAGAAGAGTATGGGAGATTCTGCGAGTGAGGCATCTTTACCCAAGCTGCAGGAGAGCATGGGAGATTCTGTGAGCAGCGCAGCCTGGCCATGGCTCTAGGAGAGCATGAGAGATTCTGAAAGCAACGCAGCCTGGCCAGGGCTCCAGGAGAGCATGGGAGATTCTGTGAGCGAGGCATCCCTGCCCGAGCACCAGGAGAGAATGGGAGATTCTGCGAGTGATGCCTTCCAGTTCTTGCTCCAGGAGAGTATGGGAGATTCTGTGAGCAGCGCAGCCTGGCCAGGGTTCCAGGAGAGCATGGGAAATTATGCGAGCAATGTAGCCTGGCCACCAGGGCTCCAGGACAGCATAGGAGATTCTGCGAACAAGGCATCCCTGCCAGGGCTCCAGTAGAGCATGGGAGATTCTGTGAGCAATGCAACCTGGCCAGGGCTCCAGGAGAGCATGGGAGATTCTGCAAACGAGTTGTCCCTGCCTGGGCTCCAGGAGAGCATGGGAGATTCTGCGAGTGAGGCGTCCCTGCCCAGGCTCCAGGAGAGCAAGGGAGAATCTGAGAGCGAGGTTTCCCTGCCCGGCCTCTGAGAGAGCATGGGAGATTCTGCGAGTAATGCTGCCTGGCCAGGGCTACAGAAGAGCAAGAGAGATTTTGTGAGCAACACAGCCGGGCCAGGGCTCCAGGAGAGCATGGGAGATTCTGCGAGCGCGACATCCTTTCCCGAGCAGCAGGAGAGCATGAGAGATTCTGCGAGCAACGCAGCATGGCCAGGGCTCCAGGAGAGCATGGGAGATTCTGCGAGCGAGCTGTCCCTGTTTGAGCTCCAGGAGAGCATGGGAGATTCTGCGAGTGAGGCGTCCCTGTTTGAGATCCAGGAGAGAATGGGAGATTCTGCGAGCAATGCTGCCTGGCCAGGGCTCCACAAGAGAATGTGAGATTATGTGAGCAATGCAACCTGGCCAGTGCTCCAGGAGAGCATGGAAAATTCTGTGAGTGAGGCATCCTAACCCGTGCTGCAGGAGAGCATGAGAGATTCAGTGAGCGAGGAGTCCCTGCCCTAGCTAGAGTAGAGAAAGGGAGATTCTGCGAGTGAGGCATCCCTGTGAGCTCCTGGAGAGCATGGGAGATTCTGCGACCAACGCAGCCTGGCCAGGGCTCCAGGTGAGCATGCGAGATTATGCGAGCAACACAGCCCGGCTAGGGCTCCAGGGCATCCTAACCCGTGCTGCAGGAGAGCATGGGAGATTCTGCGAGCGAGACATCCCTGTTTGAGCTCCAGCAGAGCATGGGAGATTCTGCGAGTGAGCCATCCCTGTTTGAGCTCCAGGAAAGCATGGGAGATTCTGCGAGTGAGGTGTCCCTGCCCGGGCTCCAAGACAGCATGGGAGATTCTGTGAGCAATGAAACCTTGCCAGAGCTCCAGGAGAGCATGAGAGATTCAGTGAGCGAGGAGTCCCTGCCCTAGCTCCAGTAGAGAAAGGGAGATTTTGAGAGCGAGGCATCCCTATTTGAGCTCCAGGAGAGCATTGGAGATTCAGCGACCAACGCAGCCTGGCCAGGGCTCCAGGAGAGCATGGGAGATTCTGTGAACGAGTTGTCCCTGCCAGGTATCCAGGAGAGAATGGGAGATTCTGTGAGCGAGGCATCCCTGCCCATGCTCCAGGAGAGCATGAGAGATTTTGTGAGCAACGCAGCCTGGCCAGGACTCCAGGAGAGTATGGGAGATTCTGCGAGCAAAGCAGCCAGGCCAGGGCTCCAGGAGAGCATGGGAGATTCTGTGATGGAGCCATCCCTGTTTGAGCACCTGGAGAGCAAGGGAAATTTTGTAAGTGAAGCATCCCTACCCGGCTCCAGGAGATCATGGGACATTCTACGAGCAATGCACCCTGGCCAGGGCTCCTGGAGAGCATATGAGATTCTGCGAGCGATGCATCCCTGCCATGGCTCCAGAAGAGCATGGTAGATTCTGAGAGCAAGGCATCCCTGTTTGAGCTCCAGGAGAGCATGAGAGATACTGTGAGCAATGCACCCTGGCTATGGCTCCAGGAGAGTATGGGAGATTCTGCGATTGAGGCGTTCCTGCCCCAGCTCCAGCAGAGAATGGGAGATTTTGCGAGTGAGGCATCCCTGTTTGAGCTCCAGGACAGCATGGGAGATGCTGCGAGCAAGTCAGCCTGGCCAGGGCTCCCGGAGAGCATGGGAGATTCTTTAAGCGAGGTGTCCCTGCCAGGGCTCCAGGAGAGCATGGGAGATTCTGTGAGCAACGCAGCCTGGCCAGGGCTCCAGGAGAGCATGAGAGATTCTGCAAGCGAGGCATCCTGCCCAGGCTCCAGGAGAGCATGGGAGATTCTGCGAGCAAGGTGTCCCTTCCCGGGCTCCAGGAGAGCATAGGAGATTCTGTGAGCAATGCATCCCTGCCACTGGGCTCCAGGAGAGCATGGAAGATTCTGCGAGTGATACGTCCCTGCCCCAGCTCCGGCAGAGAATGGTAGATTTTGCGAGTGAGGCATCCCTGTTTGAGCTCCAGGAGAGCATGAGAGATTCTGTGAGCAATGCAGCCTGGCCAGGGCTCCAGGAGAGCATGGGAGATACTGTGAGCAACGCAGCCTGGCCAGGGCTCCAGGAGAGCATAGGAGATTCTGTGAGCGAGGCGTCCCTGGGCGGGCTACAGGAGTGAATGGGAGATTTTGCGAATGAGTCATCCCTGTTTGAGCTCCAGGAGAGCTTGTGAGATTTTGAGAGTGAGGCTTCCCTGTTTGACCTCCAGGAGAGCATGGGAGATGCTGCGAGCAATGCAGCCTGGCCAGGGCTCCAGGAGAGCATGAGAGATTATGTGAGCAACGCAACCTGGCCAGTGCTCCAGGAGAGCATTGGAAATTCTGTGAGTGAGGCATCCTTACCCGAGCTGCAGGAGAGCATGGGAGATTCTGCGAGCAAGACATCCCTGTTTGAGATCCAGCAGAGCATGGGAGATTCTGTGAGTGAGCCATCCCTGTTTGAGCTCCAGGAAAGCATGGGAGATTCTGCGAGTGAGGCGTCCTTACCCGGTCTCCAAGAGAGCAAGGGAGATTCTGTGAGCAATGCTGCCTGGCCAGGGCTCCAGGAGAGCATGAGAGATTCAGTGAGCGAGGCATCCGTGCCCTAGCTCCAGTAGAGAAAGGGAGATTCTGCGAGTGAGTCATCCCTGTTTGAGCTCCAGGAGAGCATGAGAGATTTTGTGAGCAACGCAGCTTGGCCAGGGCTCCAGAAGATCATTGGAGATTCTGTGAGCGAGGCATCCTTACCCGAGCTGCAGGAGAGCATGGGAGATTCTGCGAGCAAGGCATCCTGGCGAGGGCTGCATGAGAGATTTTGTGAGCAACGCAGCCTGGCCAGGGCTCCAGGAGATAATCGGAGATTCTGTGAGCGAGTCATCATTACCCGAGCTGCAGGAGAGAATGGAAGATTCTGCGAGCAACGCAGCCTGGCCAGGGCTCCAGGAGAGCATGGGAGATTCTTTAATGGAGCCATCCCTGTTTGAGCTCCAGGAGAGCATGGGAGATTTTGTAATCGAAGCATCCCTGCCCGGGCTCCAGGAGAGCATGGGACATTTTGCCAGGAATGCACCCTGGCCAGGGCTCCAGGAGAGAATGGGAGATTCTGCGAGTGAGGCATCCTTTCCCGAGCTCTAGGAGAGTATGGCAGATTCTGCGAGCGAGCCATCCATATGAGCTCCAGGAGAGCATGGGAGATTCTGCGAGCAATGCACCCTGGCCAGGGCTCCAGGAGAGCATGGGAGATTCTGTGAACGAGTTGTCCCTGCCTGGTCTCCAGGAGAGCATGGGAGATTCTGTGAGTGAGGTGTCCCTGCCCTTGCTACAGGAGAGCATGGGAGATTCTGCGAGCAATGCATCCTGGCCAGGGCTTCAGGAGAGCATGAGAGATTTTGGGAGCAATGCAGCCCTGCCAGGGCTTAAGGAGAGCATGGGAGATTCTGCGATGGAGCCATCCCTGTTTGAGCTCCAGGAGAGCATGGATGAATTTGTAAGCGAAGCATCCATGCCCGGGCTCCAGGAGAGCATGGGAGACTCTGTGAGCAATGCACCCAGGCCCAAGCTCCATGAGAGAATGGGAGATTCTGCGAGTGAGGCGTCCCTGTTTGAGCTCCAGGAGAGCATGGGAGATTCTGTGAGCAATGCTGCCTGGCCAGGGCTCCTGGAGAGCACGTGAGATTCTTTGAGTGAGGCGTCCCTGCCAGGGCTCCATGAGAGATTCTGTGAGCAACGGAGCCTGGCCAGGGCTCCAGGAGAGCATGTGAGATTATGTGAGCAACACAGCCTGGCCTGGGCTCCTGGAGAGTATGGGAGATTCTGCGAGTGAGGCGTCCCTGCCTGAGCTCCAGGACAGCATGGGAGATTCGGTGAGCGAGGCTTCCCTGCCCTATGCCCAGGAGAGAATGGGAGATTTTGCGAGTGAGGCGTCCCTGTTTGAGCTCCAGAAGAGCATGGGAGATTCTGCGAGCAATGCAGCCTGGCCAGGGCTCCAGGAGAGCATGGGAGATTCTGTGAATGAGTTCTCCCTGCCTGGTCTCCAGGAGAGCATGGGAGATTCTGTGAGTGAGGCGTCCCTGCCCATGCTCCAGGAGAGCATGGGAGATTCTGCGAGCAAGGCATCCTTGCCAGGGCTTCAGGAGAGCATGAGAGATTTTGTGAGCAACGCAGCTTGGCCAGGGCTCCAGAAGATCATTGGAGATTCTGTGAGCGAGGCATCCTTACCCGAGCTGCAGGAGAGAATGGGAGATTCTGCGATGGAGCCATCCCTGTTTGAGCGCCAGGAGAGCATGGGAGATTTTGAAAGCGAAGCATCCCTGCCAGGGCTCCAGGAGAGCATGGGACATTCTGCGAGCAATGCACCTTGGCCAGGGCTCCAGGAGAGTATGGTAGATTCTGCGAGTGAGGCGTCCTTTCCCAGGCTCCAGGAGAGCATGGGAGAGTTTGTGAGTGAGGCATCCCTGCCAGGGCTCCATGAGAGATTCTGTGAGCAACAGAGCCTGGCCAGGGCTCCAGGAGAGCATGCAAGATTATGCGAGCAACACAGCCTGGCCAGGGCTCCAGGAGAGCATATGAGATTCTGCGAGCGAGGCATCCCTGCCATGGCTCCAGGAGAGCATGGGAGATTCTGAGAGCGAGGCATCCCTGTTTGAGCTCCAGGAGAGCATGAGAGATATTGTGAGCAATGCAGCCTGGCCAGGGCTCCAGGAGAACTTGTGAGATTCTGCAAGCGAGGCATCCTTACCCGAGCTGCAGGGAGAGCATGAGAGATTCTGTGAGCAATGCAGCCTGGCCAGGGCTCCAGGAGAGCATGTGTGATTCTGCAAGCGAGCTGTCCCTGTTTGAGCTCCAGGAGAGCATGGGAGATTCTGCAAGCGAGGCAACCCTGCCCCGGCTCCAGGAGCATATGGGAGATTTTGCGAGCAATGCAACCTGGCCAGGGCTCCAGTACAGCATGGGAGATTCTGCGAGCTTGCCATCCGTTTGAGCTCCAGGAGAGCATGGGAGATTCTGCGAGTGAGGCATCTATGCCCAGGCTCCAGGAGAGCATGGGAGATTCTGCGAGCAATGAACCTTGACGCGAATTCCAGGAGAGAATGGGAGATTCTGCGAGTAAGGCGTCCCTGTTTGAGATCCAGGAGAGCATTGGAGATTATGCGAGCAACGCAACCTCGCCAGGGCTCCAGGAGAGCATGGAGATACTGTGACTGAGCTGTCCTGATCAGGGAACCAGAGGGTGACTGGGGTGAGAGCCACCACCGCCAGTGCGGGAGCCCCATTGGTCTCACAGCCAGGCTGAATGGGGATGACCCTTCCCTGCGGTGCACTGCCACCCGGTGGCAGACAGGGGAACTGCAACCTCCGGAAGTCTCGATGAGGTTTTGAAAAAGGGCTCGATGGCGGGACCCAGTTTCAGTAGGCCGGGTACAAATCCGCCGGTGCCCCGCAAAAGGTGACGTGCAGCAGTGATGCCGTTACATCCGGGGGAATACCTCGGGCGTGTTCACAAGTGGTGAAGAGGCGAGAGAGAGAGCCAGGAAGAGATTTGTGTGTGCGAGGCATCCCGGCCAGGGCTCCAGGAGAGCATGGGAGGTTCTGTGAGTGAGGTGTCCCTGCCCAGGCACCAGGAGAGCATGGAAGATTCTGAGAGCAACGGAGCCTGGCCAGGGCTCCAGGAGAGCATGGGAGATTCTGCGAGCGAGGCGTCCTTGCACTAGCACCTGGAGAGCATGGGAGATTCTGCGAGCAATGCAGAATGGCCAGGGCTCCAGGAGAGTATGGGAGATTCTGCAAGTGAGGCATCCCTGCTTGAGCTCCAGGAGAGTATGAGAGATTCTGCGAGCAATGCAGACTGGCCAGGGCTCCAGGAGAGCATGGGAGATTCAGCGAGCGGAGCGTCCCTGCCCATGCTCCAGGACAGCATGGTAGATTCTGTGAGCAAGGCATCCCTACCCGAGCTCCAGGAGAGATTGGGACATTTTGTGAGTGAGGCAGCCCTGTTTGAGCTCCAGGAGAGCATGGGAGATGCTGCAAGCAATGCAGCCTGGCCAGGGCTCCAGGAGAGATTGGGAGATTCATTAAGCGAAGCATCCCTGCCCAGGCTCCAGGAGAGCAAGGGAGATTCTGTGAGTAATGCAGCCTGGCCTGGGCTCCAAGAAAGCATGAGAGATTATGTGAGCAATGCATGCCTGGCCAAGGCTCCAGGAGAGTATGGGAGATTCTGCGAGCGAGGCATCCTTACCCAAGGTGCAGGAGAGCATGGGAGATTCTGTGAGCAGCGCAGACTGGCCAGGGCTCCAGGAGAGCATGGGAGATTCTGTGAGTGAGGCGTCCCTGCCCTTGCTACAGGAGAGCATGGGAGATTCTGCGAGCAATGCATCCTGGCCAGGGCTTCAGGAGAACATGAGAGATTTTGGGAGCAATGCAGCCTGGCCAGGGCATAAGGAGAGCATGGGAGATTCTGCGATGGAGCCATCCCTGTTTGAGCTCCAGGAGAGCATGGATGAATTTGTAAGCGAAGCATCCATGCCCGGGCTCCAGGAGAGCATGGGAGACTCTGTGAGCAAATGCAGCCTGGCCAGGGCTCCAGGAGAGCATGGGAGATTCTGCGAGCAAACGCAGCCTGGCCAGGGCTCCAGGAGAGCATGGGAGATTCTGCGAGCAATGCACCCTGGCCTGAGCTCCAGGAGAGAATGCGAGTGAGGCATCCTTGTTTGAGCTCCAGGAGAGCATGGGAGATTCTGTGAGCAAAGCAGCCTGGCCAGGTCTTCAGGAGAGCATGGGAGATTCTGCGAGCGAGGAATCCCTGCCCGGCTCCAGGAGAGCCTGGGAGATTCAGCAAGCAATGCAGCCTGGCCAGGGCTCCAGGAGAGCATGGGAGATTATTCGAGCAATGCAGCCTGGCAAGGGCTCCAGGAGAACATGGGAGATTCTGTGAGGGAGGCGTCCCTGCCAGGGCTCCAGGAGAGCATGGGAGATTCTGTGAGCAATGCAGCCTGGCCAGGTCTCCCGGAGAGCATGGGAGATTCTGCGAGTGAGGAATCCCTGCCCGGGCTCCAGGAGAGCATTGGAAATTCTGCGAGCAATGCAACCTGGCCAGGCCTCCAGGAGAGCATGAGAGATTCTGTTGGCAACACAGCCTGGCCAGGGCTCCAGGAGAACATGGGAGATTTTGCAAGCGAGGCTTCCCTGCCAGGTCTCCAGCAGAGCATGGGAGATTCTGTGAGCAACGCAGCCTGGCCAGGGCTCCAGGAGAGCATGGGAGATTCTGTTAGCAATGCAGCCTGTCCATGGCTCCAGGAGAGCATGGGAGATTCTGAGAGCGAGCCATGTCTGCCCAAGCTCCAGGAGAGCATGGTACATTCTGTGAGTGAGGCATACCTGCCCATGCTCCAGGAGAGAATGAGAGATTCTGTGAGCAATGCAGCCTGGCCAAGGCTCCAGGAGAGCATGGGAGATTCTGCCAGCAAGGCGTCCTTTCTCGAGCTCCAGGAGAGCATGAGAGATTCTGTGAGCAAACGCAGCCTTGCCAGTGCTCCTGGAGAGCATGGAAGATTCTGCGAGCAATGCACCCTGGCCTGCGCTCTTGGAGAGAATGCGAGTGAGGTGTCCCTGTTTGAGCTCCAGGAGAGCATGGGAGATTCTGTGAGCAAAGCAGCCTGGCCAGGGCTCCTGGAGAGCATGGGAGATTAAGCGAGCAATGCAGCCTGGCCAGGGCACCAGGACAGCATGGGAGATTCTGCGTGCAAGCCATCCCTGTTTGAGCTCCTGGAGAGCATTGGAGATTCTGCAAGCAATGCAGCCTGGTCAGGCCTCCAGGAGAGCATGAGAGATTCTGTGAGCAAACGCAGCCTGGCCAGGGCTCCTGGAGAGAATGGGAGATTCTGCGAGCAATGCACCATGGCCTGAGCTCCAAGAGAGAATGCGAGTGAGGCACCCCTGTTTGAGCTCCAGGAGAGCATGGGAGGTTCTTTGAGTAAAGCTGCCTGGCCAGGTCTCCAGGAGAGCATGGAAGATTCTGCGAGCGAGGAATCCCTGCCCGGGCTCCAGGAGAGCATGGGAGATTCAGCGTGCAATGCAGCCTGGCCAGGGCTCCAGGAGAGCATGGGAGATTCTGTCAGCGAGGTGTCCCTGCCCGGACTTCAGGAGAGCATGGGAATTCTGCGAGCAATGCAGCCTGGACAGGGCTTCAGGAGAGCATGAGAGATTCTGGAGCAATGCAGCCTGGCCTGGGCTCCCGGAGAGCATTGGACATTCTGAGAGCGAGGCTTCCTTACCCGAGCTGCAGGAAAGCATTGGAGATTCTGCGAGCAATGCGCCCTGGCCTGAGCTCCAGGAGAGAATGCGAGTGAGGCATCCCTGTTTGAGCTCCAGGAGATCATGGGAGATTCTGTGAGCAATGAAGCCAGGCCAGGTCTCGAGGAGAGCATGGGAGATTCTGCGAGTGAGGAATCCCTGCCCGGGCTCCAGGAGAGCATGGGAGATTCAGTGAGCAACGCAGCCTGGCCAGGGCTCCAGGAGAGCATGGGAGATTCTGTCAGCGAGGCATCCCTTCCAGGGCTCCAGGAGAGCATGGGAGATTCAGCGAGCAACGCAGCCTGGCCAGGGCTCCAGGAGAGCATGGGAGATTCTGTCAGCGAGGCGTCCCTTCCAGGGCTCCAGGAGAGCATGGGAGATTCTGTCAGCGAGGTGTCCCTGCCCGGACTTCAGGAGAGCATGGGAGATTCAGCATGCAATGCACCCTGGCCAGGGCTCTTGGAAAGTATGGGAGTTTCTGCGAGTGAGTCGTCCCTTCCCGAGCTCCAGGATAGAATGGGAGATTTTGCGAGTGAGGAATCCCTGTTTGAGCTCCAGGAGAGCATGGGAGATTCTGTGAGTGAGGCGTCCCTGCCCAGGCTCCAGGAGAGCATGGGAGATTCTGTGAGTAATGCAGCCTGGCCAGGGCTCCAGGAGAGCATGGGAGATTCTGAGAGTGAGGCATCCTTACCCGAGCTCCAGGAGAGCATGGGAGATTCTGCGAGCAACGCAACTGGCCAGGGCTCCAGGAGAGCATGGGAGATTCTGCTAGCAAGCTGTCCCTGTTTGAGCTCCAGGAGAGCATGGGAGATTCTGCAAGCGAGGCAACCCTGCCCAATCTCCAGGAGAGCATGGGAGATTCTGCGAGTGAGTCGTTCCTTCCCGAGCTCCAGGAGAGAATGGGAGATTCTGTGAGCAGGGCATCCCTGACAGGGCTCCAAGAGAGCATGAGAGATTCTGTGAGCAGTGCAGCCTGGCCAGGGCTCCTGGAAAGCATGGGAGATTCTGTGAGCGAGGCATCCCTGCCCGAGCTCCAGGAGAGCATGAGAAATTCAGCGAGCGAGGCATTCCTGCCCAGGCTGCAGGAGAGCATGGGAGATTCTGAGAGCAATGCAGCCTGGCCAGGGCTAAAGGAGAGCATGAGCATTTCTGTGAGCAATGCAACCTGGCCAGTGCTCCAGGAGAGCATGGGAGATTCTGCGATTGAGCCATTCTTACCCTAGCTGCAGGAGAGCAAGGGAGATTCTTCGAGCAATGCAGCCTGGCCAGGGCTCCAGGAGATCATGGGAGATTCTGCGTGCAAGCTATCCTTATTTGAGCTCCAGGAGAGCATGGGAGATTCTGTGAGTGAGGCTTCCCTGCCCTAGCTCCAGCAGAGAAAGGGAGATTCTGCGAGTGAGGCATCCCTGTTTGAGCTCCAGGAGAGCATGGGAGATTCTATGAGCAATGCAGCCTGGCCAGGGCTCCAGGAGAGCATGCGAGATTATGCGAGCAACACAGCCTGGCTAGGGCTCCAGGAGAGCATGGGAGATTCTGAGAGAGAGGTGTCCCTTTTTGAGCTCCAGGAGAGCATTGGAGATTCTGCGAGCAATGCAGCCTGGCCAGGGCTTCAGGAGAGCTTGAGAAATTCTGTGAGCGAGGCATCCTTACCCGAGCTGCAGGAGAGAATGGGAGATTCAGCGAGCAACGCAGCCTGGACAGGGCTCCTGGAGAGCATGGGAGATACTGCGAGTGAGTTGTCCCTTCCCAAGCTCCAGGAGAGAATGGGAGATTTTGTGAGCAATGCAGCCTGGCCAGGGCACCAAGAGAGCATGAGAGATTCTGTGAGGAATGCAGCCTGGCCATGGCTCCAAGAGAGCATGGGAGATTCTGTGAGTAACACAGCCTGGCCAGGGCTCCAGGAGATCATGGGAGATTCTGCCAGCAATGCTGCCTGGCCAGGGCTCCAGGAGAGCATGGGAGATTCTGCGATTGAGCCATCCTTACCTGAGCTGCAGGAGAGCATGGGAGATTCTTCGAGCAATACAGCCTGGCCAGGGCTCCCGGAGATCATGGGAGATTCTGAGAGCGAGCTATCCCTGTTTGAGCTCCAGGAGATCATGGGAGATTCTGTGAGCGAGGCGTCCCTGCCCTAGCTACAGTACAGAAAGGGAGATTCTGCGAGTGATGCATCCCTGTTTGAACTCCAGGAGAGCATGGGAGATTCTGCGAGCAATGCAGCCTGGCCATGGCTCCAGGAGAGCATGGGAGATTCTGAGAGTGAGGCATCCCTATTTGAGCTCCAGCAGAGCAGTGGAGATTCTGCGAGCAATGCAGCCTGGCCAGGGCTCCAGGAGAGCATGGGACATTCAGCGATGGAGCCATCCCTGTTTGAGCTCCAGGAGAGCATGGGAGATTTTGTAAGCGAAGCTTCCCTGCCCAGGCTCCTGGAGAGCATGGGACATTCTGCGAGCAATGCACCTTGGACAGGGCTCCAGGAGAGTATGGGAGATTCTGCGAGTGAGGCGTCCTTTCCCGGGCTCCAGGAGAGCATGGGAGATTCTGTGAGCGAGGCATCCCTGCCAGGGCTCCAAGAGAAATACTGTGAGCAACGGAGCCTGGCCAGGGCTCGAGGAGAGCATGCGAGATTATGCGAGCAAAGCAGCCTGGCCAGGTCTCCAGGAGAGTATGGGAGATTCTGCAAGTGAGGCATCCTTTCCCGGGCTCCAGGAGAGCATGGGAGATTCTGTGAGCAAGGTGTCCCTGCCAGGTCTCCATGTGAGATACTGTGAGCAACGGAGCCTGGCCAGGGCTCCAGGAGAGCATGCGAGATTATGTGAGCAAAGCAGTCTGGCCAGGTCTCCAGGAGAGTATGGGAGATTCTGCGAGTGAGGCTTCCCTGTCCCAGCTCTGGCAGAGAATGGGAGATTTTGCGAGTGAGGCATCCCTGTTTGAGCTCCAGGAGAGTATGGGAGATGCTGCGAGCAAGTCAGCCTGGCCAGGGCTCCCGGAGAGCATGGGAGATTCTTTAAGCGAGGCGTCCCTGCCAGGGCTCCAGGAGAGCATGGGAGATTCTGGGAGCAACGCAGCCTGGCCAGTGCTCCAGGAGAGCATGAGAGATTCTGCGAGCGAGGCGTCCTGCCCAAGCTCCAGGAGAGCATGGGAGATTCTGCGAGCAAGGTGTCCCTTCCCGGGCTCCAGGAGAGCATAGGAGATTCGGTGAGGCAGGCTTCCCTGACCCTGGGCTCCAGGAGAGCATGGAAAATTCTGCGAGCAATGCACCCTTGCCAGGGCTCCTGGAGAGTATGGGAGATTCTGCGAGTGAGGCGTCCTTTCCCGAGCTCTAGGAGAGTATGGCAGATTCTGCAAGCGAGCCGTTCTTTTGAGCTCCAGGAGAGCATGGGAGAGTCTGTGAGTGAGGCATCCCTGCCCGGGCTCCTGGAGAGCATGGGAGATTCTGCAAGCAATGCACTCTTGCCCGAGCTCCATGAGAGAATGGGAGATTCTGTGAGTGAGGTGTCCCTGTTTGAGCTCCAGGAGAGCATGGGAGATTCAGCAAGCAATGCATCATGCACAGGGCTCCCGGAGAGTATGGGAGATTCTGCGAGTGAGGTGTCCCTGCCTGAGCTCCAGGAGAGCTTGGAAGATTCTGTGAGCGAGGTGTCCCTGCCCTAGCTCCAGGAGAGAATGGCAGATTTTGCGAGTGAGGCATCCCTGTTTGAGCTCCAGGAGAGCATGGGAGATTCTGCGAGCAAAGCAGCCTGGCCAGGGCTCCAGGAGAGTATGGGAGATTATGCAAGCAATGCAGCCTGGCCAGGGCTCCACGAGAGCATGGGTAATTCTTTAAGCGAGGTGTCCCTGCCAGGGCTCCAGGAGAGCCTGGGAGATTCTGTGACCAAAGCAGCCTGGCCCAGGCTCCAAAAGTGCATTGGAGATTCTGCGTGTGAGGCGTCCCGGCCAGGGCTCCAGGAGAGCATGGGAGGTTCTGTGAGCGAGATGTCTCTGCCCGGGCTCCAGGAGAGCAAGGGAAATTTTCAGAGCGAGGTGTCTTTGCCCGAGCTGCTGGAGAGCATGGGAGATTCTGCGAGCAATGCAGCCTGGCCAGGGCTCCAGGTGAGCATGAGAGATTCTGTGAGCAATGCAGCCTGGCCAGGGCTCCAGGACAGCATGGGAGATTCTGCAAGCAAGGCATCCTTACCCAACCTGAAGGAGAGCATGGGAGATTCTGTGAGCAACGAAGCCTGGCCAGGGCTCTAGGAGAGCATGGGTGATTCTGCGAGCGAGGCATCCCTGCCCGGGCACCAGCAGAGCATGGGAGATTCTGAGAGCAATGCAGCCTGGCCAGGGCTCCAGGAGAGCATGGGAGATTCTGTGAGCGAGGCATCCCTGTTTGAGCTCCAGGAGAGCATGGGAGATTGTCTGAGCAATTCAGCCTGGCCAGGGCTCCAGGAGAGCATGGGAGATTCTGTGAGTGAGGCATCCCTGCCAGGGCTCCATGAGAGATTCTGTGAGCAACGGAGCCTGGCCAGGGCTCCAGGAGAGCATGCGAGATTATGTGAGCAACACAGCCTGGCCAGGGCTCCTGGAGAGTATGGGAGATTCAGCGAGTGAGGCGTCCCTGCCTGAGCTCAAGGAGAGCATGGGAGATTCTGTGAGCGAGGCATCCCTGCCCTAGCTCTCGGAGAGAATGGGAGTTTTTGAGAGTGAGGAATCCCTGTTTGAGCTCCAGGGGAGCATGGGAGATTCTGCAAGCAATGCAGCCTGGCCAGGGCTGCAGGAGAGCATGGGAAATTTTGCAAGCAATGCAGCCTGGCCAGGGCTCCACGAGAACATGGGAGATTCTTTAAGCGAGGTGTCCCTGCCAGGGCTCCAGGAGAGCATGGGACATTCTGTGACCAAAGCAGCCTGGCCCGGGCTCCAAAAGAGCATGGGAGATTCTGCGTGTGAGGCGTCCCGGCCAGGGCTCCAGGACAGCATGGGAGATTCTGCAAGCAAGGCATCCTTACCCAAGCTGAAGGAGAGCATGGGAGATTCTGCGAGCAACGCAGCCTGGACAGGGCTCCAGGAGAGCATGGGTGATTCTGCAAGCGAGGCGTCCCTGCCCGGACTCCAGGAGAGCATGGGAGATTCTGAGAGCAATGCAGCCTGGCCAGGGCTCCAGGAGAGCATAGGACATTCTGCCAGTAAGGTGTCCCTGCCAGAGCTCCAGGAGAGCATGGGAGATTCTGTGAGCGAGGCGTCCCTTCCCGAGCTCCAGGAGAGAATGGGAGATTTTGCAAGTGAGGCGTCCATGTTTGAGCTCCAGGAGAGTATGGGAGATTCTGCGAGCAATGCAGCCTGGCCAGGGCACCAGGAGAGCATGAGAGATTCTGTGAGCAATGCAGCCTGGCCTGGGCTCCAGGAGAGCATGGGAGATTCTGTGAGTAACGCAGCCTGGCCAGGGCTCCAGGAGAGCATGGGAGATTCTGTGAGTGAGGCATCCCTGCCCGGGCTCCAGGAGAGCATGGGACATTCTGTGATTGAGCCATACTTACAAGAGCTGCAGGAGAGCATGGGAGATTCTTCGAGCAATGCAGCCTGGCCAGGGCTCCAGGAGATCATGGGAGATTCTGCGAGTGAGCTATCCCTGTTTGAGCTCCAGGAGAGCGTGTGAGATTCTGTGAGCGAGGCGTCCCTGTCCTCGCTCCAGTAGAGAAAGGGAGATTCTGCGAGTGAGGCATCCCTGTTTTTTTTCTCCCGGAGAGCATGGGAGATTCTGAGAGCAATGCAGTTTGGCCAGGGCTCCAGGAGAGCATGGGAGCTTCTGCGAGCGAGCCATCCATTTGAGCTCCAGGAGAGCATGGGAGATTCTGCGATGGAGCCATCCCTGTTTGAGTTCCAGGAGAGCATGGGAGATTTTGTAAGTGAAGCATCCCTGCCCGGGGAGATTCTGAGAGCGAGGCATCCCTATTTGAGCTCCAGGAGAGCATGGAAGATTCTGCGATGAAGCCATCCCTGTTTGAGTTCCAGGAGAGCATGGGAGATTTTGTAAGCGAAGCATCCCTGCCCGGGCTCCAGGAGAGCATGGGACATTCTACGAGCAATGCACCCTGGCCAGGGCTCCAGGAGAGTATGGGAGATTCTGCGAGTGAGGCGTCCTTTCCCGAGCTCTAGGAGAGCATGGGAGATTCTGCGAGCGAGCCATCCATTTGAGCTCCAGGAGTGCATGTGAGATTCTGTGAGTGAGGCATCCCTGCCCGGGCTCCAGGAGAGCATGGGAGATTCTGTAAGCAATGCACCCTGGCGCGAGCTCCATGAGAGAATGGGAGATTCTGTGAGTGAGGCATCCCTGTTTGAGCTCCAGGAGAGCATGGGATATTCTGCGATGGAGCCATCCCTGTTTGAGTTCCAGGAGAGCATGGGAGATTTTGTAAGCGAAGCATCCCTGCCCAGGCTCCAGGAGAGCATGGGACATTCTGCGAGCAATGCACCCTGGCCATAGCTCCAGGAGAGTATGGGAGATTCTGTGAGTGAGGCATCCCTGTCCGGGCTCCAGGAGAGCATGGGAGATTCTGTGAGCAATGCAGCCTGGCCAGGGCTCCAGGAGAGCATGGGAGATTCTATGAGTGAGGCGTCCCTGCCAGGGCTCCATGAGAGATTCTGTGAGCAACAGAGTCTGGCCAGGGCTCCAGGAGAGCATGCGAGATTATGCGAGCAACACAGCCTAGCCAGGGATTCAGGAGAGCATATGAGATTCTGCGAGCGAGGCATCCCTCCCATGGCTCCAGGAGAGCATGGGAGATTCTGAGAGTGAGGCATCCTTACCCATGCTGCAGGGAGAGCATGGGAGATTCTGTGACCAATGCAACCTGGCCAGTGCTCCAGGAGAGCATGTGTGATTCTGCGAGCGAGCTGTCCCTGTTTGAGCTCCAGGAGAGCATGGCAGATTCTGCAAGTGTGGCAACCCTGCCCTGGCTCCAGGAGAGTATGGGAGATTCTGTGAGCAATGCAGCCTGGCCAGTTCTCCAGTAGAGCATGAGAGATTCTGTGAGCAATGCAGCCTGGCCCAGGCTCCAGGAGAGCATGGGAGCTTCTGCGAGCGAGCCATCCTTTTGAGCTCCAGGAGAGCATGGGAGATTCTGCGAGTGAGACATCTCTGCCCGGGCTCCAGGAGAGCATGGGAGATTCTGCGAGCAATGAACCTTGACCCGAGCTCCAGGAGAGAATGGGAGATTCTGCGAGTAAGGCGTCCCTGTTCGATAACCAGGAGAGCATGGGAGATTCTGTGAGCAATGCAGCCAGGCCAGGGCTCCAGGAGAGTATGGGAGATTATGCGAGCAACGCAACCTCGCCAGGGCTCCAGGAGAGCGTGGGAGATACTGTGACTGAGCTGGCCTGATCAGGGAACCAGAGGGTGACCGGGGTGAGAGCCACCACCGCCAGTGCGGGAGCCCCGTTGGTCTCACAGCCAGGCTGAATGGGGATGACCCTTCCCTTATCACTTCCCTGTGGTGCACTGCCACCCGGTGGCAGACAGGGAACTGCAACCTCCGGAAGTCCCGATGAGGTTTTGAAAAAGGGCTCGATGGCGGGACCCAGTTTCAGTAGGCCGGGTAAAATCCGCCGGTGCCCTGCAAAAGGTGGTGCGCAGCAGTGATGCCGTTACATCCGGGGGAATACCTCGGGCGTGTTCACAGCTGGTGAAGAGGCAAGAGAGAGAGCCAGGAAGAGATTTGTGGGGGCGAGGCAACCCGGCCAGGGCTCCAGGAGAGCATGGGAGGTTCTGTGAGCGAGGTATCCCTGCCCGGGCACCAGGAGAGCATGGGAGATTCTGAGAGCAACACAGCCTGGCGAGGGCTCCAGGAGACCATGGGAAATTCTGCGAGCGTGGCGTCCTAGTCCGAGCTCCTGGAGAGCATGGGAGATTCTGTGAGCAATGCAGAATGGCCAGGGCTCCAGGAGAGTATGGGAGATTCTACGAGTGAGGCATCCCTGCTTGAGCTCCTGGAGAGTATGAGAGATTCTGCGAGCAATGCAGCCTGGCCAGGGCTCCAGGAGAGCATGGGAGATTCTGCGAGTGAGGGATCCCTACCCGAGCTCCAGGAGAGATAGGGACATTTTGTGAGTGAGGCATCCCAGTTTGAGCTCCAGGAGAGCATGGGAGATGCTGCAAGCAATGCAGCCTGGCCAGGGCTCCAGGAGAGCATGAGAGATTCTTTAAGCAACGCAGCCTGGCCAGGTCTTCAGGAGAGCATGGGAGATTCTGTGAGCGAGGCGTCCCTGCCCGAGCGCAAGGAGAGAATGGGAGATTCTGCAAGTGAGGCCTCCCAGTTCTTGCTCCAGGAGAGCATGGGAGATTCTGTGAGCAACGCAGTCTGGCCACCAGGCCTCCAGGAGGGCATGGGAGATTCTGCGAGTAAGGCATCCCTTCCAGGGCTCCAGTAGAGCATGGGAGATTCTGTGAGCAATGCAACCTGGCCAGGGCTCCAGGAGAGCATGGGAGATTCTGCAAGCGAGTTGTCCCTGCCTGGGCACCTGGAGGGCATGGGAGATTCTGCGAGTGAGGCGTCCCTGCCCGGGCTCTAGGAGAGCAAGGGAGATTCTGAGAGCGAGGTTTCCCTGCCCGGGCTCTGAGAGAGCACGGGAGATTCTGCGAGCAATGCTTCCTGGCCAGGGCTCCAGGAAAGCATGAGAGATTTTGTGAGCAACACAGCCTGGCCAGGGCTCCAGGAGAGTATGGGAGATTCTGCGAGTGAGGCATCCTTACCCGAGCAGCAGGAGAGCATGAGAGATTCTGCAAGCAACGCAGCCTGGCCAGGGCTCCAGGAGAGCATGGGAGATTCTGCGAGCGAGCTGTCCCTGTTTGAGCTCCAGGAGAGCATGGGAGATTCTGCAAGTGAGGCATCCGTGCCCGGGCTCAAGGAGAGCATGGGAGATTCTGCAAGTGAGGCATCTCTGTTTGACCTCCAGGAGAGAATGGGAGATTCTGTTAGCAATGCAGCCTGGCCAGGGCTCCAGGAGAGAATGTGAGATTATGCAAGCAAAGCAGCCTGGCCATGGCTCTAGGAGAGCATGGGAGATTCTGTGAGCAATGCAGCCTGGCAAGGGCTCCAGGAGAGCATGGGAGATTTTGCAAGCGAGGCATACCTGCCCGGTCTCCAGGAGAGCATGGGAGATTCTGCGAGCAATGCACCCAGGCCAGGGCTACCGGAGAATATGGAAATTTTGTAAACAACGCAGCCTGGTGAGGGCTCCAGTAGTGCATGGGAGATTCTGCGAGCAAGGCATCCTTACCCGAGCTGCAGGAGAGCATGGGAGATTCAGTGAACAAGTTGTCCCTGCATGGTCTCCAGGAGAGCATGGGAGATTCTGCGAGTGAGGCATCCCTGCCCATGCTCCAGGAGAGCATGGGAGATTCTGTGAGCAATGCAGCCTGGCCAGGGCTCCAGGAGAGAATGTGAGATTATGCAAGCAAAGCAGCCTGGCCAGGGCTCAAGGAGATCATGGGAGATACCTTGAGAAAGGCATCCTTACCTGAGCTGCTGGAGAGAATGGGAGATTCTGCGAGCAACGCAGCCTGGCCTGGGCTCAAGGAGAGCATGGGAGATTCTGAGAGCGAGCTGTCCCTGTTTGAGCTCCAGGAAAGTATGGGAGATTCTGCGAGCAATGCACCCTGGCCAGGGCTCCAGGAGAGTAAGGGAGATTCTGCGAGTTAAGCATCCCAGCCCCAGCTCCGGCAGAGAATGGGAGATTTTGCGAGCGAGCCGTCCCTGTTTGAGCCCCAGGAGAGCATGGGAGATGCTGCGAGCAAGTCAGCCTGGCCAGGGCTCCCGGAGAGCATGGGAGTTTCTTTAAGTGAGGCGTCCCTGCCAGGGCTCCAAGAGAGCATGGGAGATTCTGTGAGCAACGCAGCCTGGCCGGGGCTCCAGGAGAGTATGAAAGATTCTGCGAGCGAGGAGACCTGCCCAGGCTCCAGGAGAGCATGGGAGATTCTGCGAGCAAGGTTTCCCTTCCCGTGCTACTGGAGAGCATAGGAGATTCTGCAAGCGAGGCATCCCTGCCCCTGGGCTCCAGGAGAGCATGGAAGATTCTGCGAGCAATGCAGCCTGGCCAGGGCTCCTGGAGAGCATGAGAGATTCTGTGAGCAATGCAGCCTGGCCATGGCTCCAGGAGAGCATGGGAGATTCTGTGAGCAATGCAGCCTGCACAGGGCTCCAGGAGAGCATAGGAGATTCTGAGAGCGAGGCATCTCTGCCCGGGCTCCTGGAGAGAATGGGAAATTTTGTGACTGAGGCATCCCTGTTTGAGCTCCAGGAGAGCATGGGAGATTTTGCAAGTGAGGCGTCCCTGTTTGACCTCCAGGAGAGCATGGGAGATGCTGTGAGCAATGCAGCCTGGCCAGGGCTCCAGGAGAGCATGAGAGATTATGTGCGCAATGCAACCTGGCCAGTGCTCCAGGAGAGCATGGGAAATTCTGTGAGTGAGGCATCCTTACCCGAGCTACAGGAGAGCATGGGAGATTCTGCGAGCGAGGCAACAATGTTTGAGCTCCAGCAGAGCATGGGATATTCTGCGAGTGAGCCATCCCTGTTTGAGCTCCAGGAAAGCATGGGAGATTCTGCGAGCGAGGCGTCCCTGCCCGGGCTCCAAGAGAGCATGGGAGACTCTGAGAGCAATGCAGCCTGGCCAGGGCTCCAGGAGAGCATGAGAGATTCAGTGAGCGAGGCATCCCTGTTTGAGCTCCAGGAGAGCATGGGAGATTCAGCAAGCAATGCAGCCTGGCCAGGGCTCCAGGAGAGCATGCGAGATTATGTGAGCAACACAGCCCGGCTAGGGTTCCAGGAGAGCATGGGAGATTCTGAGAGCAAGGTGTCCCTATTTGAGCTCCAGGAGAGCAATGGAGATTCTGCGACCAATGCAGCCTGGCCAGGGCTCCAGGAGAGCATGGGAGATTCTGTGAACGAGTTGTCCCTGCCTGGTATCCAGGAGAGAATGGGAGATTCTGTGAGCGAGGCGTCCCTGCCCATGCTCCAGGAGATAATGAGAGATTTTGTGAGCAACGCAGCCTGGCCAGGGCTCCAGGAGAGAATGGGAGATTCTGCGAGCAATGCAGCGTGGCCAGGTATCCAGGAGAACATGGGAGATTCTGCAATGGAGCCATCCTTGTTTGTGCTCCAGGAGAGCATGGGAAATTTTGTAAGTGAAGCATCCCTGCCCGGGCTCCAGGAGATCATGGGACATTCTGCGAGCAATGCACCCTGGCCAGGTCTCCAGGAGAGTATGGGAGATTCTGCGAGTGAGGCGTCCTTTCCCGAGCTCTAGGAGAGCATGGGAGATTCTGCGAGTGAGCCGTCCGTTTAAGCTCCAGTAGAGCATGGGAGATTCTGTGAGTGAGGCATCCCTGCCAGGGCTCCAGGAGAGCATGGGAGATTCTGCGAGCAATGCACCCTGACCCGAGCTCCATGAAAGAATGGTAGATTCTGCGAGTGAGGTGTCCCTGTTTGAGCTCCAGGAGAGCATGGGAGATTCTGTGAGCAATGCAGCCTGGCCAGAGCTCCAGGAGAGCATGGGAGATTCTGTAAGCGAGGCATCCCTGCCAGGGCTCCATGAGAGATTCTGTGAGCAATGGAGCCTGGCCAGGGCTCCAGGAGAACACGCAAGTTTATGCGAGCAAAACAGCCTGGCCAGGGCTACAGGAGAGCATATGAGATTCTGTGAGCGAGGCATCCCTGCCATGGCTCCAGGAGAGCATGGTAGATTCTGAGAGCGAGGCATCCCTGTTTGAGCTCAAGGAGAGCATGAGAGATACTGTGAGCAATGCAGCCTGGCCAGGGCTCCAGGAGAACATGTGAGATTCTGCAAGCGAGGCATCCTTTCCCGAGCTGCAGGGAGAGCATGGGAGATTCTGCGACCAACAAAGCATGGCCAGGGCTCCAGGAGAGCATGTGTGATTCTGCGAGCGAGCTGTCCCTGTTTGAGCTCCAGGAGAGCATGGGAGATTCTGCGAGCGGAGCATCCCTGCCCATGCTCCAGGAGAGCATGGTAGATTCTGTGAGCGAGGCATCACTACCCGAGCTCCAGTAGAGATTGGGACATTTCGTGAATGAGGCATCCCTGTTTGAGCTCCAGGAGAGCATGGGAGATGCTGCAAGCAATGCAGCCTGGCCAGGGCTCCAGGAGAGCATGGGAGATTCTTTGAGTAATGCAGACTGGCCAGGGCTCCAGGAAAGCATGAGAGATTATGTGAGCAACGCAGCCTGGCCAAGGCTCCAGGAGAGTATGGGAGATTCTGCGAGTGAGGCATCTTTACCCAAGCTGCAGGAGAGCATGGGAGATTCTGTGAGCAGCGCAGCCTGGCCATGGCTCTAGGAGAGCATGAGAGATTCTGAAAGCAACGCAGCCTGGCCAGGGCTCCAGGAGAGCATGGGAGATTCTGTGAGCGAGGCATCCCTGCCCGAGCACCAGGAGAGAATGGGAGATTCTGCGAGTGATGCCTTCCAGTTCTTGCTCCAGGAGAGTATGGGAGATTCTGTGAGCAGCGCAGCCTGGCCAGGGTTCCAGGAGAGCATGGGAAATTATGCGAGCAATGTAGCCTGGCCACCAGGGCTCCAGGACAGCATAGGAGATTCTGCGAACAAGGCATCCCTGCCAGGGCTCCAGTAGAGCATGGGAGATTCTGTGAGCAATGCAACCTGGCCAGGGCTCCAGGAGAGCATGGGAGATTCTGCAAACGAGTTGTCCCTGCCTGGGCTCCAGGAGAGTATGGGAGATTCTGCGAGTGAGGCGTCCCTGCCCAGGCTCCAGGAGAGCAAGGGAGAATCTGAGAGCGAGGTTTCCCTGCCCGGCCTCTGAGAGAGCATGGGAGATTCTGCGAGTAATGCTGCCTGGCCAGGGCTACAGAAGAGCAAGAGAGATTTTGTGAGCAACACAGCCGGGCCAGGGCTCCAGGAGAGCATGGGAGATTCTGCGAGCGAGACATCCTTTCCCGAGCAGCAGGAGAGCATGAGAGATTCTGCGAGCAACGCAGCATGGCCAGGGCTCCAGGAGAGCATGGGAGATTCTGCGAGCGAGCTGTCCCTGTTTGAGCTCCAGGAGAGCATGGGAGATTCTGCGAGTGAGGCGTCCCTGTTTGAGATCCAGGAGAGAATGGGAGATTCTGCGAGCAATGCTGCCTGGCCAGGGCTCCACAAGAGAATGTGAGATTATGTGAGCAATGCAACCTGGCCAGTGCTCCAGGAGAGCATGGAAAATTCTGTGAGTGAGGCATCCTAACCCGTGCTGCAGGAGAGCATGAGAGATTCAGTGAGCGAGGAGTCCCTGCCCTAGCTAGAGTAGAGAAAGGGAGATTCTGCGAGTGAGGCATCCCTGTGAGCTCCTGGAGAGCATGGGAGATTCTGCGACCAACGCAGCCTGGCCAGGGCTCCAGGTGAGCATGCGAGATTATGCGAGCAACACAGCCCGGCTAGGGCTCCAGGGCATCCTAACCCGTGCTGCAGGAGAGCATGGGAGATTCTGCGAGCGAGACATCCCTGTTTGAGCTCCAGCAGAGCATGGGAGATTCTGCGAGTGAGCCATCCCTGTTTGAGCTCCAGGAAAGCATGGGAGATTCTGCGAGTGAGGTGTCCCTGCCCGGGCTCCAAGACAGCATGGGAGATTCTGTGAGCAATGAAACCTTGCCAGAGCTCCAGGAGAGCATGAGAGATTCAGTGAGCGAGGAGTCCCTGCCCTAGCTCCAGTAGAGAAAGGGAGATTTTGAGAGCGAGGCATCCCTATTTGAGCTCCAGGAGAGCATTGGAGATTCAGCGACCAACGCAGCCTGGCCAGGGCTCCAGGAGAGCATGGGAGATTCTGTGAACGAGTTGTCCCTGCCAGGTATCCAGGAGAGAATGGGAGATTCTGTGAGCGAGGCATCCCTGCCCATGCTCCAGGAGAGCATGAGAGATTTTGTGAGCAACGCAGCCTGGCCAGGGCTCCAGGAGAGTATGGGAGATTCTGCGAGCAAAGCAGCCAGGCCAGGGCTCCAGGAGAGCATGGGAGATTCTGTGATGGAGCCATCCCTGTTTGAGCACCTGGAGAGCAAGGGAAATTTTGTAAGTGAAGCATCCCTGCCCGGCTCCAGGAGATCATGGGACATTCTACGAGCAATGCACCCTGGCCAGGGCTCCTGGAGAGCATATGAGATTCTGCGAGCGAGGCATCCCTGCCATGGCTCCAGAAGAGCATGGTAGATTCTGAGAGCAAGGCATCCCTGTTTGAGCTCCAGGAGAGCATGAGAGATACTGTGAGCAATGCACCCTGGCTATGGCTCCAGGAGAGTATGGGAGATTCTGCGATTGAGGCGTTCCTGCCCCAGCTCCAGCAGAGAATGGGAGATTTTGCGAGTGAGGCATCCCTGTTTGAGCTCCAGGACAGCATGGGAGATGCTGCGAGCAAGTCAGCCTGGCCAGGGCTCCCGGAGAGCATGGGAGATTCTTTAAGCGAGGTGTCCCTGCCAGGGCTCCAGGAGAGCATGGGAGATTCTGTGAGCAACGCAGCCTGGCCAGGGCTCCAGGAGAGCATGAGAGATTCTGCAAGCGAGGCATCCTGCCCAGGCTCCAGGAGAGCATGGGAGATTCTGCGAGCAAGGTGTCCCTTCCCGGGCTCCAGGAGAGCATAGGAGATTCTGTGAGCAATGCATCCCTGCCACTGGGCTCCAGGAGAGCATGGAAGATTCTGCGAGTGATACGTCCCTGCCCCAGCTCCGGCAGAGAATGGTAGATTTTGCGAGTGAGGCATCCCTGTTTGAGCTCCAGGAGAGCATGAGAGATTCTGTGAGCAATGCAGCCTGGCCAGGGCTCCAGGAGAGCATGGGAGATACTGTGAGCAACGCAGCCTGGCCAGGGCTCCAGGAGAGCATAGGAGATTCTGTGAGCGAGGCGTCCCTGGGCGGGCTACAGGAGAGAATGGGAGATTTTGCGAATGAGTCATCCCTGTTTGAGCTCCAGGAGAGCTTGTGAGATTTTGAGAGTGAGGCTTCCCTGTTTGACCTCCAGGAGAGCATGGGAGATGCTGCGAGCAATGCAGCCTGGCCAGGGCTCCAGGAGAGCATGAGAGATTATGTGAGCAACGCAACCTGGCCAGTGCTCCAGGAGAGCATTGGAAATTCTGTGAGTGAGGCATCCTTACCCGAGCTGCAGGAGAGCATGGGAGATTCTGCGAGCAAGACATCCCTGTTTGAGATCCAGCAGAGCATGGGAGATTCTGTGAGTGAGCCATCCCTGTTTGAGTTCCAGGAAAGCATGGGAGATTCTGCGAGCGAGGCGTCCTTACCCGGTCTCCAAGAGAGCAAGGGAGATTCTGTGAGCAATGCTGCCTGGCCAGGGCTCCAGGAGAGCATGAGAGATTCAGTGAGCGAGGCATCCGTGCCCTAGCTCCAGTAGAGAAAGGGAGATTCTGCGAGTGAGTCATCCCTGTTTGAGCTCCAGGAGAGCATGAGAGATTTTGTGAGCAACGCAGCTTGGCCAGGGCTCCAGAAGATCATTGGAGATTCTGTGAGCGAGGCATCCTTACCCGAGCTGCAGGAGAGCATGGGAGATTCTGCGAGCAAGGCATCCTGGCGAGGGCTGCATGAGAGATTTTGTGAGCAACGCAGCCTGGCCAGGGCTCCAGGAGATAATCGGAGATTCTGTGAGCGAGTCATCATTACCCGAGCTGCAGGAGAGAATGGAAGATTCTGCGAGCAACGCAGCCTGGCCAGGGCTCCAGGAGAGCATGGGAGATTCTTTAATGGAGCCATCCCTGTTTGAGCTCCAGGAGAGCATGGGAGATTTTGTAATCGAAGCATCCCTGCCCGGGCTCCAGGAGAGCATGGGACATTTTGCCAGGAATGCACCCTGGCCAGGGCTCCAGGAGAGAATGGGAGATTCTGCGAGTGAGGCATCCTTTCCCGAGCTCTAGGAGAGTATGGCAGATTCTGCGAGCGAGCCATCCATATGAGCTCCAGGAGAGCATGGGAGATTCTGCGAGCAATGCACCCTGGCCAGGGCTCCAGGAGAGCATGGGAGATTCTGTGAACGAGTTGTCCCTGCCTGGTCTCCAGGAGAGCATGGGAGATTCTGTGAGTGAGGTGTCCCTGCCCTTGCTACAGGAGAGCATGGGAGATTCTGCGAGCAATGCATCCTGGCCAGGGCTTCAGGAGAGCATGAGAGATTTTGGGAGCAATGCAGCCTGGCCAGGGCTTAAGGAGAGCATGGGAGATTCTGCGATGGAGCCATCCCTGTTTGAGCTCCAGGAGAGCATGGATGAATTTGTAAGCGAAGCATCCATGCCCGGGCTCCAGGAGAGCATGGGAGACTCTGTGAGCAATGCACCCAGGCCCAAGCTCCATGAGAGAATGGGAGATTCTGCGAGTGAGGCGTCCCTGTTTGAGCTCCAGGAGAGCATGGGAGATTCTGTGAGCAATGCTGCCTGGCCAGGGCTCCTGGAGAGCACGTGAGATTCTTTGAGTGAGGCGTCCCTGCCAGGGCTCCATGAGAGATTCTGTGAGCAACGGAGCCTGGCCAGGGCTCCAGGAGAGCATGTGAGATTATGTGAGCAACACAGCCTGGCCTGGGCTCCTGGAGAGTATGGGAGATTCTGCGAGTGAGGCGTCCCTGCCTGAGCTCCAGGACAGCATGGGAGATTCGGTGAGCGAGGCTTCCCTGCCCTATGCCCAGGAGAGAATGGGAGATTTTGCGAGTGAGGCGTCCCTGTTTGAGCTCCAGAAGAGCATGGGAGATTCTGCAAGCAATGCAGCCTGGCCAGGGCTCCAGGAGAGCATGGGAGATTCTGTGAATGAGTTCTCCCTGCCTGGTCTCCAGGAGAGCATGGGAGATTCTGTGAGTGAGGCGTCCCTGCCCATGCTCCAGGAGAGCATGGGAGATTCTGCGAGCAAGGCATCCTTGCCAGGGCTTCAGGAGAGCATGAGAGATTTTGTGAGCAACGCAGCTTGGCCAGGGCTCCAGAAGATCATTGGAGATTCTGTGAGCGAGGCATCCTTACCCGAGCTGCAGGAGAGAATGGGAGATTCTGCGATGGAGCCATCCCTGTTTGAGCGCCAGGAGAGCATGGGAGATTTTGAAAGCGAAGCATCCCTGCCAGGGCTCCAGGAGAGCATGGGACATTCTGCGAGCAATGCACCTTGGCCAGGGCTCCAGGAGAGTATGGTAGATTCTGCGAGTGAGGCGTCCTTTCCCAGGCTCCAGGAGAGCATGGGAGAGTTTGTGAGTGAGGCATCCCTGCCAGGGCTCTATGAGAGATTCTGTGAGCAACAGAGCCTGGCCAGGGCTCCAGGAGAGCATGCAAGATTATGCGAGCAACACAGCCTGGCCAGGGCTCCAGGAGAGCATATGAGATTCTGCGAGCGAGGCATCCCTGCCATGGCTCCAGGAGAGCATGGGAGATTCTGAGAGCGAGGCATCCCTGTTTGAGCTCCAGGAGAGCATGAGAGATATTGTGAGCAATGCAGCCTGGCCAGGGCTCCAGGAGAACTTGTGAGATTCTGCAAGCGAGGCATCCTTACCCGAGCTGCAGGGAGAGCATGAGAGATTCTCTGAGCAATGCAGCCTGGCCAGGGCTCCAGGAGAGCATGTGTGATTCTGCAAGCGAGCTGTCCCTGTTTGAGCTCCAGGAGAGCATGGGAGATTCTGCAAGCGAGGCAACCCTGCCCCGGCTCCAGGAGCATATGGGAGATTTTGCGAGCAATGCAACCTGGCCAGGGCTCCAGTACAGCATGGGAGATTCTGCGAGCTTGCCATCCGTTTGAGCTCCAGGAGAGCATGGGAGATTCTGCGAGTGAGGCATCTATGCCCAGGCTCCAGGAGAGCATGGGAGATTCTGCGAGCAATGAACCTTGATGCGAATTCCAGGAGAGAATGGGAGATTCTGCGAGTAAGGCGTCCCTGTTTGAGATCCAGGAGAGCATTGGAGATTATGCGAGCAACGCAACCTCGCCAGGGCTCCAGGAGAGCATGGAGATACTGTGACTGAGCTGGCCTGATCAGGGAACCAGAGGGTGACTGGGGTGAGAGCCACCACCGCCAGTGCGGGAGCCCCATTGGTCTCACAGCCAGGCTGAATGGGGATGACCCTTCCCTGCGGTGCACTGCCACCCGGTGGCAGACAGGGGAACTGCAACCTCAGGAAGTCTCGATGAGGTTTTGAAAAAGGGCTCGATGGCGGGACCCAGTTTCAGTAGGCCGGGTACAAATCCGCCGGTGCCCCGCAAAAGGTGACGTGCAGCAGTGATGCCGTTACATCCGGGGGAATACCTCGGGCGTGTTCACAAGTGGTGAAGAGGCGAGAGAGAGAGCCAGGAAGAGATTTGTGTGTGCGAGGCATCCCGGCCAGGGCTCCAGGAGAGCATGGGAGGTTCTGTGAGTGAGGTGTCCCTGCCCAGGCACCAGGAGAGCATGGAAGATTCTGAGAGCAACGGAGCCTGGCCAGGGCTCCAGGAGAGCATGGGAGATTCTGCGAGCGAGGCGTCCTTGCACTAGCACCTGGAGAGCATGGGAGATTCTGTGAGCAATGCAGAATGGCCAGGGCTCCAGGAGAGTATGGGAGATTCTGCAAGTGAGGCATCCCTGCTTGAGCTCCAGGAGAGTATGAGAGATTCTGCGAGCAATGCAGACTGGCCAGGGCTCCAGGAGAGCATGGGAGATTCAGCGAGCGGAGCGTCCCTGCCCATGCTCCAGGACAGCATGGTAGATTCTGTGAGCAAGGCATCCCTACCCGAGCTCCAGGAGAGATTGGGACATTTTGTGAGTGAGGCAGCCCTGTTTGAGCTCCAGGAGAGCATGGGAGATGCTGCAAGCAATGCAGCCTGGCCAGGGCTCCAGGAGAGATTGGGAGATTCTTTAAGCGAAGCATCCCTGCCCAGGCTCCAGGAGAGCAAGGGAGATTCTGTGAGTAATGCAGCCTGGCCTGGGCTCCAAGAAAGCATGAGAGATTATGTGAGCAATGCATGCCTGGCCAAGGCTCCAGGAGAGTATGGGAGATTCTGCGAGCGAGGCATCCTTACCCAAGGTGCAGGAGAGCATGGGAGATTCTGTGAGCAGCGCAGACTGGCCAGGGCTCCAGGAGAGCATGGGAGATTCTGTGAGTGAGGCGTCCCTGCCCTTGCTACAGGAGAGCATGGGAGATTCTGCGAGCAATGCATCCTGGCCAGGGCTTCAGGAGAACATGAGAGATTTTGGGAGCAATGCAGCCTGGCCAGGGCATAAGGAGAGCATGGGAGATTCTGCGATGGAGCCATCCCTGTTTGAGCTCCAGGAGAGCATGGATGAATTTGTAAGCGAAGCATCCATGCCCGGGCTCCAGGAGAGCATGGGAGACTCTGTGAGCAATGCACCCTGGCCCAAGCTCCATGAGAGAATGGGAGATTCTGCGAGTGAGGCGTCCCTGTTTGAGCTCCAGGAGAGCATGGGAGATTCTGTGAGCAATGCTGCCTGGCCAGGGCTCCAGGAGAGCATGTGAGATTCTTTGAGCGAGGCATCCCTGCCAGGGCTCCATGAGAGATACTGTGAGCAACGGAGCCTGGCCAGGGCTCCAGGAGAGCATGCGAGATTATGTGAGCAACACAGCCTGGCCTGGGCTCCTGGAGAGTATGGGAGATTCTGCGAGTGAGGCGTCCCTGCCTGAGCTCAAGGACAGCATGGGAGATTCGGTGAGCGAGGCTTCCCTGCCCTATGCCCAGGAGAGAATGGGAGATTTTGCGAGTGAGGCATCCCTGTTTGAGCTCCAGAAGAGTATGGGAGATTCTGCGAGCAATGCAGCCTGGCCAGGGCTCCAGAAGAGCATGGGAGATTCTGCGAGCAATGCAGCCTGGCCAGGGCTCCTGGAGAGCATGGGAGATTCTGTGACCAAAGCAACCAGGCCCGGGCTCCAAAAGAGCATGGGAGATTCTGCGTGTGAGGCGTCCCGGCCAGGTCTCCAGGAGAGCTTGGGAGGTTCTGTGAGTGAGGTGTCTCTGCCCGGGCACCAGGAGTGCATGGGAGATTCTGAGAGTGTGGTGTCCTTGCCCGAGCTGTTGGAGAGCATGGGAAATTCTGTGAGCAATGCAGCCTGGCCAGGGCTCCAGGTGAGCATGAGAGATTCTGTGTGCAATGCAGCCTGGCCAGGGCTCCAGGAGAGCATGGGAGATTCTGCAATCAAGGCATCCTTACCCAAGCTGAAGGAGAGCATGGGAGATTCTGCGAGCAACGCAGCCTGGACAGGGCTCCAGGAGAGCATGGGTGATTCTGCGAGCGAGGCGTCCCTGCCCGGGCTCCAGGAGAGCATGGGAGCTTCTGTGAGCAATGCAGCCTGGCCAGGGCTCCAGGAGAGCATGGGAGATTCTGTGAGTGAGGTGTCCCTGCCCGAGCTCCTGGAGAGCATGGGAGATTCTGTAAGCGAGGCGTCCCTTCCCAAGCTCCAGGAGAGAATGAGAGATTTTGAGAGCAATGCAGCCTGGCCAGGGCTCCAGGAGAGCATGGGAGATTCTGCGAATGAGCCATCCTTACCTGAGCTGCAGGAGAGCATGGGAGATTCTTCGAGCAATGCAGCCTGGCCAGGGCTCCAGGAGATCATGGGAGATTCTGAGAGCGAGCTATCCCTGTTTGAGCTCCAGGAGAGCATGGGAGATTCTGTGAGTGAGGCGTCCCTGCTCTAGCTCCAGTAGAGAAAGGGAGATTCTGCGAGTGAGGCATCCCTGTTTGAGCTCCAGGAGAGCATGGGAGATTCTGCGAGCAATGCAGCCTGGCCAGGGCTCCAGGAGAGCATGGGAGATTCTGTGAATGAGTTCTCCCTGCCTGGTCTCCAGGAGAGCATGGGAGATTCTGTGAGTGAGGCGTCCCTGCCCATGCTCCAGGAGAGCATGGGAGATTCTCCGAGCAATGCATCCTTGCCAGGGCTTCAGGAGAGCATGAGAGATTTTGTGAGCAACGCAGCTTGGCCAGGGCTCCAGAAGATCATTGGAGATTCTGCGATGGAGCCATCCCTGTTTGAGCTCCAGGAGAGCATGGGAGATTTTGAAAGCGAAGCATCCCTGCCAGGGCTCCAGGAGAGCATGGGACATTCTGTGAGCAATGCACCTTGGCCAGGGCTCCAGGAGAGTATGGTAGATTCTGCGAGTGAGGCGTCCTTTCCCAGGCTCCAGGAGAGCATGGGAGAGTTTGTGAGTGAGGCGTCCCTGCCATGGCTCCATGAGAGATTCTGTGAGCAACAGAGCCTGGCCAGGGCTCCAGGAGAGCATGCAAGATTATGCGAGCAACACAGCCTGGCCAGGGCTCCAGGAGAGCATATGAGATTCTGCGAGCGAGGCATCCCTGCCATGGCTCCAGGAGAGCATGGGAGATTCTGAGAGCGAGGCATCCCTGTTTGAGCTCCAGGAGAGCATGAGAGATATTGTGAGCAATGCAGCCTGGCCAGGGCTCCAGGAGAACTTGTGAGATTCTGCAAGCGAGGCATCCTTACCCGAGCTGCAGGGAGAGCATGAGAGATTCTGTGAGCAATGCAGCCTGGCCAGGGCTCCAGGAGAGCATGTGTGATTCTGCAAGCGAGCTGTCCCTGTTTGAGCTCCAGGAGAGCATGGGAGATTCTGCAAGCAAGGCAACCCTGCCCCGGCTCCAGGAGCATATGGGAGATTTTGCGAGCAATGCAACCTGGCCAGGGCTCCAGTAGAGCATGGGAGATTCTGCGAGCTTGCCATCCATTTGAGCTCCAGGAGAGCATGGGAGATTCTGCGAGTGAGGCATCTATGCCCAGGCTCCAGGAGAGCATGGGAGATTCTGCGAGCAATGAACCTTGACCCGAATTCCAGGAGAGAATGGGAGATTCTGCGAGTAAGGCGTCCCTGTTTGAGATCCAGGAGAGCATTGGAGATTATGCGAGCAACGCAACCTCGCCAGGGCTCCAGGAGAGCATGGAGATACTGTGACTGAGCTGGCCTGATCAGGGAACCAGAGGGTGACCGGGGTGAGAGCCACCACCGCCAGTGTGGGAGCCCCGTTGGTCTCACAGCCAGGCTGAATGGGGATGACCCTTCCCTTATCACTTCCCTGCGGTGCACTGCCACCCGGTGGCAGACAGGGGAACTGCAACCTCCGGAAGTCTCGATGAGGTTTTGAAAAAGGGCTCGATGGCGGGACCCAGTTTCAGTAGTAGATTGGGTACAAATCCGCCGGTGCCCCGCAAAAGGTGACGTGCAGCAGTGTTGCCGTTACATCCGGGGGAATACCTCGGGCGTGTTCACAGGTGGTGAAGAGGCGAGAGAGAGAGCCAGGAAGAGATTTGTGTGTGCGAGGCATCCCGGCCAGGGCTCCAGGAGAGCATGGGAGGTTCTGTGAGTGAGGTGTCCCTGCCCAGGCACCAGGAGAGCATGGAAGATTCTGAGAGCAATGGAGCCTGGCCAGGGCTCCAGGAGAGCATGGGAGATTCTGCGAGCGAGGCGTCCTTGCACTAGCACCTGGAGAGTATGGGAGATTCTGCGAGCAATGCAGAATGGCCAGGGCTCCAGGAGAGTATGGGAGATTCTGCAAGTGAGGCATCCCTGCTTGAGCTCCAGGAGAGTATGGGAGATTCTGCGAGCAATGCAAACTGGCCAGGGCTCCAGGAGAGCATGGGAGATTCTGCGAGCGGAGCGTCCCTGCCCATGCTCCAGGACAGCATGGTAGATTTTGTGAGCAAGGCATCCCTACCCGAGCTCCAGGAGAGATTGGGACATTTTGTGAGTGAGGCAGCCCTGTTTGAGCTCCAGGAGAGCATGGGAGATGCTGCAAGCAATGCAGCCTGGCCAGGGCTTCAGGAGAGATTGGGAGATTCTTTAAGCGAGGCATCCCTGCCCAGGCTCCAGGAGAGCAAGGGAGATTCTGTGAGTAATGCAGCCTGGCCTGGGCTCCAGGAGAGTATGGGAGATTCTGCGAGCGAGGCATCCTTACCCAAGGTGCAGGAGAGCATGGGAGATTCTGTGAGCAGCGCAGCCTGGCCAGGGCTCCAGGAGAGCATGAGAGATTCTGTAAGCAACGCAGCCTGGCCAGGGCTCCAGGAGAGCATGGGAGATTCTATGAGTGAGGCGTCCCTGCCCGAGCACCAGGAGAGAATGGGAGATTATGCGAGCAACACAGCCTGGCCACCAGGGCTCCAGGAGAGCATGGGAGATTCTGTGAGCAAGGCATCCCTGCCAGGGCTCCAGTAGAGCATGGGAGATTCTGTGAGCAATGCAACCTGGCCAGGGCTCCAGGAGAGCATGGGAGATTCTGTGAGCGAGTTGTCCCTGCCTGGGCTCCAGGAGAGCATGGGAGATTCTGTGAGTGAGGCGTCCCTACCAGGGCTCCAGGAGAGCAAGGGAGATTCTGAGAGCGAGGTTTCCCTGCCCAGGCTCTGAGAGAGCATGGGAGATTCTGCAAGCAATGCTGCCTGGCCAGGGCTCCAGGAGAGCATGAGAGATTTTGTGAGCAACACAGCCTGGCCAGGGCTCCAGGAGAGCATGGGAGATTCTGCGAGCGAGGCAACCTTACCTGAGCAGCAGGAGAGCATGAGAGATTCTGCGACCACCGCAGCCTGGCCAGGGCTCCAGGAGAGCATGGGAGATTCTGTGAGCAATCTGTCCCTGTTTGAGTTCCAGGAGAGCATGGGAGATTCTGCGAGTGAGGCATCCCTGCCCGGGCTCCAGGAGAGCATGGGAGATTCTGCGGGTGAGGCGTCCCTGTTTGAGCTCCAGGAGAGAATGGGAGATTCTGCGAGCAATGCAGCCTGGCCAGGGCTCCAGGAGAGAATGTGAGATTATGCGAGCAACGCAGCCTGGCCATGGCTCTAGGAGAGAATTGGGAGATTCGGTGAGCAACGCAGCCTGGGAAGGGCTCCAGGAGAGGATGGGAGATTATGCGAGTAACGCAGCCTGTCCAGGGCTCCACGAGAGCATGGGAGATTCTTTAAGCAAGGTGTCCCTGCCAGGGCTCCAGGAGAGCATGGGAGATTCTGTGACCAAAGCAGCCTGGCCCGGGCTCCAGAAGAGCATGGGAGATTCTGCATGTGAGGCATCCCGGCCAGGGCTCCAGGAGAGCATGGGAGGTTCTGTGAGCGAGGTGTCTCTGCCCTTGCACCACAGAGCATGGGAGATTCTGAGAGCGAGGTGTCCTTGCCCGAGCTGCTGGAGAGCATGGGAGATTCTGGAAGCAATGCAGCCTGGCCAGGGCTCCAGGTGAGCATTAGAGATTCTGTGGGCAATGCAGCCTGGCCAGGGTTCCAGGAGAGCATGGGAGATTCTGCATGTGAGGCATCCCGGCCAGGGCTCCAGGAGAGCATGGGAGGTTCTGTGAGCGAGGTGTCTCTGCCCAGGCACCACAGAGCATGGGAGATTCTGAGAGCAAGGTGTCCTTGCCCAAGCTGAAGGAGAGCATGGGAGATTCTACAAGCAACGCAGCCTGGCCAGGGCTCCAGGAGAGCATGGGTGATTCTGCGAGCGAGGCGTCCCTGCCCGGGCTCCAGGAGAGCATGGGAGATTCTGTGAGCGAGGCATCCCTGCCCGAGCGCCAGGAGAGAATGGGAGATTCTGCAAGTGAGGCCTCCCAGTTCTTGCTCCTGGAGAGCATGGGAGATTCTGTCAGCAATGCAGCCTGGCCAGGGTTCCAGGAGAGCATGGGAGATTATGCGAGCAACGCAGCCTGGCCACCAGGGCTCCAGGAGAGCATGGGAGATTCTGCGAGCAAGGCATCTCTGCCAGGGCTCCAGTAGAGCATGGGAGATTCTGTGAGCAATGCAACTTGGCCAGGGCTCCAGGAGAGCATGGGAGATTCTGTGAGCGAGGCATCCCTGCCCGAGCGCCAGGAGAGAATGGGAGATTCTGCAAGTGAGGCCTCCCAGTTCTTGCTCCTGGAGAGCATGGGAGATTCTGTCAGCAATGCAGCCTGGCCAGGGTTCCAGGAGAGCATGGGAGATTATGCGAGCAACGCAGCCTGGCCACCAGGGCTCCAGGAGAGCATGGGAGATTCTGCGAGCAAGGCATCTCTGCCAGGGCTCCAGTAGAGCATGGGAGATTCTGTGAGCAATGCAACTTGGCCAGGGCTCCAGGAGAGCATGGGAGATTCTACGAGCGAGTTGTCCCTGCCTGGGTTCCAGGAGAGCATGGGAGATTCTGCGAGTGAGGCGTCCCTGCCCGGGCTCCAGGAGAGCAAGGGAGAATCTGAGAGCAAGGTTTCCCTGCCCGTGCTCTTAGAGAACATGGGAGATTCTGCGAGCAATGGTGCCTGGCCAGGGCTCCAGGAGAGCATGAGAGATTTTGTGAGCTACACAGCCTGGCCAGGGCTCCAGGAGAGCATGGGAGATTCTACAAGCAAGGCATCCTTACCCGAGCAGCAGGAGAGCATGAGAGATTCTGCGAGAAACGAAGACTGGCCAGGGCTCCAGGAGAGCATGGGAGATTCTGCAAGCGAGCTGTCCCTGTTTGAGCTCCAGCAGAGCATGGGAGATTCTGCGAGTGAGGCATCCCTGCCCGGGCTCCAAGAGAGCATGGGAGTTTCTGCGAGCAATGCTGCCTGGCCAGGGCTCCAGGAGAGCATGAGAGATTTTGTGAGCAACACAGCCTGGCCAGGGCTCCAGGAGAGCATGGGAGATTCTGCAAGCGAGGCATCCTTACCCGAGCAGCAGGAGAGCATGAGAGATTCTGCGAGCAAAGCAGCCTGGCCAGGGCTCCATGAGAGCATGGGAGATTCTGCGAGCGAGCTGTCCCTGTTTGAGCTCCAGGAGAGCATGGGAGATTCTGCGAGTGAGGCATCCCTGCCCAAGCTCCAGAAGAGTATGAGAGTTTCTGTGAGCGAGGCGTCCCCGTTTGAGCTCCAGGAGAGCATGGGAGATTCTGCAAGCAATACAGCCTGGCCAGGGCTTCAGGAGAGAATGGGTGATTATGCGAGCAATGCAGCCTGGCCAGGGCTCCAGGAGATCATGGGAGATTCTGCGAGCGAGGCATCCTTACCCGAGCTGCAGGAGAGAATGGGAGATTCTGTGAGCAACGCAGCCTGGCCAGGGCTCCAGGAGAGCATGGGATATTCTGCGAGTGAGACATCCCTGTTTGAGCTCCAGGAGAGCATGGGAGATTTTGCGAGTGAGGCATCCCTGCCCGGGCTCCAGGAGAGCATAGGAGATTCTGCGAGCAATGCTGCCTGGCCAGGGCTCCAGGAGAGCATGAGAGATTTTGTGAGCAACACAGCCTGGCCAGGGCTCCAGGAGAGCATGGGAGATTCTGCAAGCGAGGCATCCTTACCCGAGCAGCAGGAGAGCATGAGAGATTCTGCGAGCAAAGCAGCCTGGCCAGGGCTCCATGAGAGCATGGGAGATTCTGCGAGCGAGCTGTCCCTGTTTGAGCTCCAGGAGAGCATGGGAGATTCTGCGAGTGAGGCATCCCTGCCCGGGCTCCAAGAGAGCATGGGAGATTCTACGAGCAATGCAGCCTGGCCAGGGCACCAGGAGAGCATGGGAGATTCTGCGAGTGAGTCGTCCCTGCCCAAGCTCCACAGGAGTATGAGAGATTCTGTGAGCGAGGCATCCCTGTTTGAGCTCCAGGAGAGCATTGGAGATTCTGCAAGCAATACAGCCTGGCCAGGGCTCCAGGAGAGAATGGGTGATTATGCGAGCAATGCAGCCTGGCCAGGGCTCCAGGAGATCATGGGAGATTCTGCGAGCAAGGCATCCTTACCCGAGCTGCAGGAGAGAATGGGAGATTCTGTGAGCAACGCAGCCTGGCCATGGCTCCAGGAGAGCATGGGAGATTCTGTGAGCGAGCCATCCCTGTTTGAGCTCCAGGAGAGCATGGGAGATTTTGCGAGCCAGGCATCCCTGCCCGGGCTCCAGGAGAGCATGGGAGATTCTGCGAGCAATGCACCCTGGCAAGGGCCCCAGTAGAGTATGGAAGATTCTGCAAGTGAGTCGTCCCAACCCCAGTACCAGGAGAGCATGGGAGATTCTGTGAGCAGGGCATCCTTACCCAAGCTGCAGGAGAGCATGGGAGATTCTGCGAGCAACGCAGCCTGGCCAGGGCTCCAGGAGAGCATGGGAGATTCTGCAAGCGAGCCATCCTGGTTTAATCCTGGAGAGCATGGGAGATTCTGCAAGCAATGCACCCTGGCCAGGGCTCCAGGAGAGTATGGGAGATTCTGCGAGAAAGGCGTCCCTGCCTGAGCTCAAGGAGAGCATGGGAGATTCTGTGAGCGAGGCATCCCTGCCCTAGCTCCAGGAGAGAATGGGAGATTTTGCGAGTGAGGCATCCCTGTTTGAGCTCCAGGAGAGCATGGGAGATTCTGCGAGCAATGCAGCCTGGCCAGGGCTCCAGGAGAGCATGGGAGATTATGCGAGCAATGCAGCCTGGCCAGGGCTCCTCGAGAGCAGGGGAGATTCTTTAAGCGAGGTGTCCCTGCCAGGGCTCCAGGAGAGCATGGGAGATTCTGTGACCAAAGCAGCCTGGCCCGGGCTCCAGAAGAGCATGGGAGATTCTGCATGTGAGGCGTCCCAGCCAGGGCTCCAGGAGAGCATGGTAGGATCTGTGAGTGAGGTGTCTCTGCCCGGGCACCAGGAGAGCATGGGAGATTCTGAGAGCGAGGTGTCCATGCCTGAGCTGCTGGAGAGCATGGGAGATTCTGCAAGCAATGCAGCCTGGCCAGGGCTCCAGGTGAGCATGAGAGATTCTGTGAGCAATGCAGCCTTGCCAGGGCTCCAGGAGAGCATGGGAGATTCTGCAAGTAAGGCATCATTACCAAAGCTGAAGGAGAGCATGGGAGATTCTGCGAGCAACGCAGCCTGGCCAGGGCTCCAGGAGAGCATGGGAGATTCTGCGAGCAAGTAGTCCCTGCCTGTGCTCCAGGAGAGCATGGGAGATTCTGCGAGTGAGGCGTCCCTGCCCGGGCTCCAGGAGAGCAAGGGAGATTGAGAGAGCGACGCTTCCCTGCCCGAGCTCTGAGAGAGCATGGGAGATTCTGTGAGCAATGCTGCCTGGCCAGGGCTCCAGGAGAGCATTAGAGATTTTTTGAGCAACACTGCCAGGCCAGGGCTCCTGGAGAGCATGGGAGATTCTGCGAGCGAGTAGTCCCTGCCTGAGCTCCAGGAGAGCATGGGAGATTCTGCAAGTGAGGCATCCCTGCCTGGGCTACAGGAGAGCATGGGAGATTCTGCGAGTGAGGCATCCCTGCCCGAGCTCTAGAAGAGCATGGGAGATTCTGTGAGTGAGGCGTCCCTGTTTGAGCTCCAGAAGAGCATGGGAGATTCTGCGAGCAATGCAATCTGGCCAGGGCTCCAGGAGATTATTGGAGATTCTGCAAGTGAGGCGTCCCTGCCTGGGTTCCAGGAGAGCATGGGAGATTCTGCGAGCAAGGTGTCTCTGCCATGGCTCCAGTAGAGCATGGGAGATTCTGCGAGCAACGCAGCCTGGCCAGGGCTCCAGGGGAGCATTGGAGATTCTGTGAGTAACGCAGCCTGGCCAGGAAGATTCTGTGAGCGAGACATCCTTGGCAGGGCTCCAACAGTGCATGGGAGATACTGTAACTGAGCTGGCCTGATCAGGGAACCAGAGGGTGACTGGGGTGAGAGCCACCACTTGCCAGTGCGGGAGCCCCTTTGGTCTCACAGCCAGGCTGAATGGGGACGACCTTTCCCTTATCACTTCCCTGCGGCGCACTGCCACCTGGTGGAAGACAGGGGAACTACAACCTCCGGAAGTCCCGATGAGGTTTTGAAAAAGGGCTCGATGCCGGGACCCAGTTACAGGAGGCAGGGTAAAATCTGCCGGTGCCCCACATAAGGTGGCGCGCAGCAGTGATGCCGTGGCATCCGGGGGAATTCCTCGGGCGAGTTCACAGGTGGTGAGGAGGCGAGAGAGAGAGCCAGGAAGAGATTCGTGGGGGCGAGGCATCCCGGCCAGGGCTCTAGGAGAGCATGGGAGTTTTTGTGAGCAAGTCGTCCCTGCCCGGGCACCAGGAGAGAATGATACGTTCTGTGAGTGAGGCATCCCTGCCCGGGCACCAGGAGAGCATGGGAGATTCTGCGAGCAACGCAGTCCGGCCAGGGCTCCAGGAGAGCATGGTTGATTCAGCGAGCAACGCAATTTGGCCAGGGCTCCAGGAGATTATTGGAGATTGTGCAAGTGAGGCGGCCCTGCCTGGGTACCAGCAGAGCATGGGAGATTCTGTGAGCGAGGCTTCCCTGCATGAGCTACAGGAGAGAATGGGAGATTCTGCGAGTGAGGCCTCCCAGTTTGTGCTCCAGGAGAGCATGGGAGATTCTGTGAGCAACGCCGCCTGGCCAGGGCTTCCAGGAGAGCATGGGAGATTCTGTGAGCAATGCAGCCTGGACAGGGCTCCAGGAGAGCATGGGAGATTATGCGAGCAACGCAGCCTGGCCGCCAGGGCTCCAGGAGAGCATGGGAGATTCTGCGAGCAAGGCGTCCCTGCAGGGCTCCAGTAGAGCATGGGAGATTCTGCGAGCAATTCAGCCTGCCCGTGCTCCAGTAGAGCATGGGAGATTCTGCGAGCAATGCAGCCTGGCCAGGGCTCCAGGAGAACATGGGAGATTATGCGAGCAATGCAGCCTGGCCAGGGCTCCAGGAAAGCATGGGAGATTCTGCAAGCGAGGCGTCCCTGCCAGGGCTCCAGGAGAGCAAGGGAGATTGTGCGAGCAATGCAGCCTGGCCAGGGCTCCAGGAGAGTATGGGAGATTCTGCCAGCGAGGCTTCCTTACCCGAGCTGTAGGAGAGCATGGGAGATTCAGCGAGACACGCAGCCTGGCCAGGGCTCCAGGAGAGCATGGGAGATTCTGTGAGCAATGCAGCCTGGTATGGGCTCCTGGAGAGCATGGGAGATTCTGCGAGCAACGCAGCCTAGCCAGGGCTCCAGGAGATCATTGGAGAGTCTGCGAGCGAGGCGTCCCTGCCTGGGCTCCAGGAGAGCAAGGGTGATTCTGTGAGCAAGGCTTCCCTGCCTGGGCTCCTAGAGAGCATGGGAGATTCTGCGAGCAATGCAGCCTGGCAAGGGCTCCAGGAGAGCATGTGAGATTATGCGAGCAACGCAGCCTGGCCAGAGCTCTAGGAGAGCATGGGAGATTCTGTGAGCAATGCAGCCTGGCCAGGGCTCCAGGAGATTATTGGAGATTCTGCGAGTGAGGCGGCCCTGCCTGGGTACCAGCAGAGCATGGGAGATTCTGTGAGCGAGGCTTCCCTGCCCGAGCTACAGGAGAGAATGGGAGATTCTGCGAGTGAGGCCTCCCAGTTTGTGCTCCAGGAGAGCATGGGAGATTCTGTGAGCAACGCAGCCAGGCCAGGGCTTCCAGGAGAGCATGGGAGATTCTGTGAGCAATGCAGCCAGGCCAGGGCTCCAGGAGAGCATGGGAGATTATGCGAGGAACGCAGCCTGGCCGCAAGGGCTCCAGGAGAGCATGGGAGATTCTGTGAGCAAGGCGTCCCTGTAGGGCTCAAGTAGAGCATGGGAGATTCTGCGAGCACTTCAGCCTGCCCGTGCTCCAGTAGAGCATGGGAGATTCTGCGAGCAATGCAGCCTGGCCAGGGCTCCAGGAGAGCATGGGAGATTATGCGAGCAATGCAGCCTGGCCACGGTTCCAGGAAAGCATGGGAGATTCTGCAAGCGAGGCGTCCCTGCCAGGGCTCCAGGAGAGCAAGGGAGATTGTGCGAGCAATGCAGCCTGGCCAGGGCTCCAGGAGAGTATGGGAGATTCTGCCAGCGAGGCTTCCTTACCCAAGCTGTAGGAGAGCATGGGAGATTCAGCGAGACACGCAGCCTGGCTAGGGCTCCAGGAGAGCATGGGAGATTCTGTGAGCAATGCAGCCTGGCCTGGGCTCCAGGAGAGCATGGGAGATTCTGCGAGCAACGCAGCCTAGCCAGGGCTCCAGAAGATCATTGGAGAGTCTACGAGCGAGGCATCCCTGCCTGGGCTCCAGGAGAGCAAGGGAGATTCTGTGAGCAAGGCTTCCCTGCCTGGGCTCCTAGAGAGCATGGGAGATTCTGCGAGCAATGCAGCCTGGCAAGGGCTCCAGGAGAGCATGTGAGATTATGCGAGCAACGCAGCCTGGCCAGGGCTCTAGGAGAGCATGGGAGATTCTGTGAGCAATGCAGCCTGGCCAGGGCTCCTGGAGAGCATGGGAGATTCTGCGAGCGATCCATCCCTGTTTGAGCACCAGGAGAGCACGGGAGATTCTGCAAGTGAGGCATCCCTGCCCGGGCTCCAGGAGAGCAAGGGAGATTCTGTGAGCGAGGCTTCCCTACCCGGGCTCCTAGAGAGCATGGGAGATTCTGCGAGCAATGCAGCCTGGTCTGGGCTCCAGGAGAGCATGGGAGATTCTGTGAGCAAATTAGCCTAGACTGGGCTCCAGCAGATTATGGGAGATTCTGCGAGCGAGGCGTCCCTGCCCGGGCTCCAGGAGAGCATGGGAGATTCTGTGCGCAACGCAGCCTGGCCAGGGCTCCAAGAGAGTTTGGGAGATTCTGCGAGCGAGGCGTCCCTGCCCAGGCTCCAGGAGAGCATGGGAGATTCTGCGAGCAACGCAGCCAGGCCTGGGCTCCAAGAGAGCATGGGAAATTCTGGGAGCAATGCAGCCTGGCCTGGGCTCCAGGAGAGCATGGGAGATTCTGCGAGCAATGCAGCCTGGCCAGGGCTCTAGGAGACAATGGGAGATTCGGCGAGGCAGTTGTCCCTGCACAATCTCCAGGAGACCATGTGAGATTCTGTGAGAAAAGCAGCCTGGCCAGGGCTCCAGGAGAGCATGGGAGATTCTGCGAGCAACGCAGCCTGGCATGTGATCCAGGAGAGCCTGGGAGATTCTTCGAGTGACTCATCCATACCAAGGCTCCAGGAGAGCATGGGAGATTCTGTGAGCAACACAGCCTGGCCAGGGCTCCAGGAGAGTATGGGAGATTCTGCGAGTGAGGCGTTCCTGCTCAGGCTCCTGGAGAGCATGGAAGAATCTGAGAGCAAGGCATCCCTGCCCGGGATCCAGGAAAGAATTGGAGATTCTGTGAGCAACGCAGCCGCCCTGGGCTCCAGGAGAGCATGGGAGATTCTGCAAGTGAGGCATCCCTGCCCGGACTTCAGGAGGGCATGGGAGATTCTGCTAGTGAGGCGTCCCTGCCAGGGCTACAAGAGAGCATGGGAGATTCTGAGAGCAACACAGCCTTGCCAGAGCTCCAGGAGAGGAAGGGAGATTCTGCGAGCGAGGTGTCCTTGCCCGAGCTCCAGGAGAGCATGGGAGAATCTGCAAGCGAGGCATCCCTGCCCAGGCTCCAGGAGAGCATGGGAGATTCTGCGAGCAATGCAGCCTTGCCAGGGCTCCAGGAGAGCATGTGAGATCCTTTCGAGCAACACAGCCTCCCCGGGCTCCAGTAGAGCATGGGAGATTCTGCGAGCAATGCAGCCTTGCCAGGGCTCCAGGAGAGCATGGCAGATTCTGCCAGCGAGGCGTCCCTGCCCGGGCTCCAAGAGAGCATGGTAGATTCTGCGAGCAACACAACCTGGCCAGGGCTCCAGCAGAGCATAGGAGATTCTGCGAGCGAGGTGTTCCTGCCCGGGCACCAGGAGAGTATGGGAGATTCTGTGAGTGAGGCATCCCTGCCAGAGCTCCAGTAGATCATAGGATATTCTGCGAGCAATGCAGTCTGGCCAGGACTCCAGGAGAGCATGGGAGATTCTGCGAGCGATTTGTCCCTGCCCAGGCTCCAAGAGAGCATGGGAGATTCTGCAAGCAACACAACCTGGCCATGGCTCCAGCAGAGCATAGGAGATTCTGCGAGCGAGGCATTCCTGCCTGGGCTCCAGGAGAGTATGGGAGATTCTGTGAGTGAGGCATCCCTGCCAGAGCTCCAGTAGAGCTTAGGAGATTCTGCGAGCAAAGCAGCCTGGCCTGGGCTCCAGGAGAGCATGGGAGATTCTGCAAGCGAGGCATCCTTGTCCGGGCTCCAGGAGAGCATGGGAAATTCTGCAAGTGAGGCGACCCTGCCCGAGCTCCAGTAGAGCATGGGAGATTCTGTCAGTGAGGCATCCCTGTCCAGGCTCCAAGAGAGCATGGGAGATTCTGTGAGCAATGCAGCCTGGCCATGGCTCCAGGAGAGCATGGGAGATTCTGCGAGTGAGGCATTCCTGCTCGGGCTCCAGGAGAGCATGGAAGATTCTGAGTGCAAGGCATCCCTGCCCGGGCTCCAGGAAAGCATTGGAGATTCTACGAGCAATGCAGCCTCCCCGGGCTCCATGAGAGTTTGGGAGATTCTGCGATTGAGGTGTCCCTGCCGGGCGTCAGGAGAGCATGGGAGATTCTGTGAGCGAGGTGTCCCTGCCCGGGCTACAAGAGAGCATGGGAGATTTTGCGAGCAACAAAGCCTGGCCAGGGCTCCAGGAGAGCATGGGAGATTCTGCAAGCAAGGAGTCCCTGCCCCGGCTCCAGGAGAGCATGGGAGATTCTTCAAACAGCGCTGCCTGGCCAGGGCTCCAGGAGAGCATGGTAGATTCTGCGAGTGAGGCATCCCTGCCCGGGCTCCTGGAGAGCATGGGAGATTCTGCATGCAAGGCATCCATGCCCAGGCTACAGGAGAGCATGGTAGATTCTGCAAATAACACAGCCTGGCCAGGGCTCAAGGAGACCATGGTAGATTCTGCGAGTGAGGCATCCCTGCCCAGGTTCCAGGAGAGCATGGGTGATTCTGAGAGCAACGCAGACTGGCCAGGGCTCCAGGAGAGCATGGGAGATTCTGTGAGTGAGGCATCCCTGCCAGAGCTCCAGTAGAGCATAGGAGATTCTGCAAGCAATGCAGCCTGGACAGGGCTCTGGGAGAGCATGGGAGATTCTGCTAGCGAGGCATCCCTGCCCGGGCTCCAGGAGAGCATGGGAAATTCTGCGAACGAGGCATCCCTGCCCGAGCTCCAGTAGAGCATGGGAGATTCTGTGAGTGAGGCATCCCTTTCTGGGCTCCAAGAGAGCATGGGAGATTCTGTGAGCAATGCAGTCTGGCCAGGGCTCCAGGAGAGCAGGGGAGATTCTTCGAGTGAGGCATCCATGCCCAGGCTCCAGGAGAGCATGTGAGATTCTGTGAGCAACCCAGCCTGGCCAGGGCTCCAGGAGAGTATGGGAGATTCTGCGAGTGAGGCATCCCTGCCCAGGCTCCAGGAGAGCATGGTAGATTCTGCAAACAATGCAGCCTGGCAAGGGCTCCAGGAAAGCATGGGAGATTCTGTGAGTGAGGCATCCCTGCCTGGGCTCCAGGAGAACATGTAAGATTCTGCAAGCGAGGCGTCCCTGCCCGGGATCCAGGAGCGCATGGGAGATTCTGCGAGCGAGGCATCCCTGCCAAGGCTCAAGGAGAGCATGGGAGATTCTCCAAGCGAGGCATCCCTGCCCGGGCTCCAAGAGAGCATGGGATATTCTGTGAGCAATGCACCCTGGCCAGGGCTCCAGGAGAGCATGGGAGATTCTGCGAGCGAGGCGTCCCTGACCGAGCTCCAGGAGAGCATGGGAGATTGTGTGAGTGAGGCGTCCCTGCCCGGGCTCCTGGAGAGCATGGGAGATTCTGCGAGTGAGGCATCCCTGCCCAGGCTCCAGGAGAGCATGGGAGATTCTGTGAGCAATGCAGCCTTGCCAGGGCTCCAGGAGAGCATGTGAGATCCTGCGAGCAACGCTGCCTGGCCAGGACACCAGGAGAGCGTTGGAGATCCTGCGAGCGAGGTGTCCCTGCCGAAGCTCCAAGAGAGCATGGGGGATTCTGTGAGTGAGGCATCCCTGTTTGAGCTCCAGGAGAGCATGGGAGATTCTGCGAGCGAGGTGTCCCTGCCCAAGCTCCAGGAGAGCATGGGAGATTCTGCGAGCGAGGCATCCATGCCCAGGCTACAGGAGAACATGGCAGATTCAGCAAACAATGCAGCCTGGCCAGGGCTCCAGGAGAGCAGGGGAGATTCTTCGAGTGAGGCATCCTTGCCCGAGCTCCAGGAGAGCATGGGAGATTCTGTGAGAAACACAGCCTGGCCAGGGCTCCACGAGAGCATGGGAGATTCTGCGAGTGAGGCATCCCTGCCCGGGCTCCAGGAGAGCATGGGAGGTTCTGTGAGTGAGGCATCCCTGCCTGGCTCCAGGAGAGCATGGGAGATTCTGTGAGCGAGGCATCCCTGTTTGAGCTCCAGGAGAGCATGGGAAATTCTGTGAGCAAGGCATCCTTGCCCGAGCTCCAGGAGAGCATGGGAGATTCTGCGAGCAACGCAGCCTAGCCAGGGTTCTAGGAGAGTATGGGAGATTCTGTGAGCGAGGCATCCCTGCCCGAACTACAGGAGAGCATTGTAGATTCTGCAAGTGAGGCATCCCTGCCCGGGCTCCAGGAGAGCATGGGAGATTCTGCAAGCAATGCATTGATAACGCGATGTGTTTTGGATATTGTTTTTAAACCTTACTTACTTATTATAAGAAGAAATGAAATAATTCACACCAATACCAACTTTAAAATAAATGACAATGTGTTACTGAAAAAGCCAATCAATCATACATGTATTATGGTATTAATGTCAAAGCAGACTTACAACATGAAAAACAAAAAGCTCAACAGCACTAAACAAAATGATTATTTGCAATATCTAGCCCAGACTCACAAGGTGACAGTCAGCCCTGTTTATACTTACAGCCCAGCGCCCGCTACTCTCTGGACCTACGATCTCTACTGCTTAACCCGACTGACCAACCCCTCCCCTTTTTGATCAATCTTTTATACTTTTTCCTCTCTGCTACTGAGATATTCTAAAATGGCGAATATTAATTAATTAATTCAATATTTATGCAAACTAAACATTTCGCTAATTATATATTTTAATCATAACAAAACCCACAATCTCCTTTCTATGTTCTCAAAATACTGGTGACCACATATAGGCCAAGGCTATCCTGATTAGCTCCCTTCTTGCTTAGACAGATCAGGTCCTACTGTCTCCTGGTCTGTTCATACTCAACTAACCCATTATTCTATCTTGCTAGAGAAGAAATAGTTTTCCACAGTTCTGATTTATACCTATTTCTGTAATAACACTTATACCTTTTAGATTAAACAATAATAACTGTTGCTTCAGACACACACAGGCCTAGAGATGAGGTCTACCCTCTCTCTAAAGTAAGCAGGAGGCCATTCGACACATGACGGTCCTCCGCAACTTACAACTAATATATATTCTGAATCATTTCTATGTACTCTTAATTGCAATGAAAATAATAATGAAAGACATAAGCATGCATATATTTGTGAATTGCTGAAGGAATATGTACGGTCACATATTCCGGCGTTATCAGCAGCATAGCCAGGGCTCCAGGAGAGCATGGGAGATTCTGTGAGTGAGGCGTCACTGCCTGGGCTCCAGGAGAGCATGGGAGATTCTGCGAGCGAGGCATCCATGCCCGGGCTCCAGGAGAGCATGGGAGATTCTGCGAGCAATGCACCCTGGCCAGGGCTGCAGGAGAGTCTGCAGGATTCTGCGAGTGAGGCGTCCCTGCCCGAGCTCCAGGAGAGCATGGGAGATTCTGCGAGCAACGCAGCCTGGCCAGGGCTCCAGGAGAGCATGGGAGATTCTGTGAGCGAGGTGTCCCTGCCCGAGCTCCAGGAGAGCATGGGAGATACTGTGACTGAGCTGGCCTGATCAGGGAACCAGAGGGTGACCGGGGTGAGAGCCCCCTCCGCCAGTGCGGGAGCCCGGTTTGTCTCACAGCCAGGCTGAATGGGGACGACCCTTCCCTTATCCCTTCCCTGTGGCACACTGCCACCCGGTGGCAGACAGGGGAACTGCAACCTCTGGAAGTCCCGATGAGGTTTTGAAAAAGGGCCTGATGCCTGGACCCAGTTCCAGGAGGCCGGGTAAAATCCGCCGGTGCCCCGCAAAAGGTGGCGCGCAGCAGTGATGCCGTGACATCCGGGGGAATTCCTCGAGCAGGTTCGCAGGTGGTGAAGAGGCGAGAGAGAGAGCCAGGAAGAGATCCATGGGGGCGAGGCATCCCGGCCAGGGCTCCAGGAGAGCATGGGAGATTCTGCAAGCAACGCACCCTGGCCAGGGCTCCAGGAGAGTATGGGAGATTCTGCAAGTGAGGCATCCCTGCCCGAGCTCCAGGAGAGCATGAGAGATTCTGGAGTGTGTCGTCCCAGCCAGGGCTCCAGGAGAGCATGGGAAATTCTGTGAGTGTGTTGGCCTGGCCAGGGCTCCAGGAGAGCATGGAAGATTCTCCTAGCGTGTTGGCCTGGCAAGGGCTCCTGGAGAGCATGGGAGATTCTGCGAGCGAGGCGTCCTGGCCATGGCTCCACGAGAGCATGGGAGATTCTGCGAGTGAAAGCCCCCCTCCTCCAGCACGGGGGCTTTCTGCGAGTGAAAGCCCCCTCCTCCAGCACGGGTCTCCCGGCAAGGCCGAACGGGTATGAACCTTCCCCTTCTCTGTTCCCTGTGGCGCAGCGCCACCCAGTGGCAGACAGGGGAACTGCAACCTCTGGAAGTCCTGAAGAGGTCGGGAAAAAGGGCCTCATGCCGAGACCCAGTTCCAGGAGGTCGGGTAAAATCCGCCGGCGCCCCGCAAAAGGAGGCACGCAGCAATGACGCCATCATGTCCAGGGGAATTCCTCCGGTGAATTCCTAGGTGGCAAAGAGGCAAGAGAGAAAGAGCCAGGAAGAGATCCATGGGGCACAGCGCGATATGGCCCAAAGTTTCACCTGAGTTACCCTTCCGATCGATCAGGCACCCCGCATCCTGGCTGGGAGGGAAGAATGCTCGGCTGGAACCCTGGAGTCCCAGCCATCACACGGGTGAACCTCCTCTGCCCACGGCGTGCCCGGCACCCCTCCGTGGTGAGGGTGTCCGGTCTACCAGATGTCTGCCTCGTGCTCTGTACCCCTCTGGGGGACAGGCGGGCACTGTCTGACTCCAGATGGTTGTGGTCTGCTCTGTCTGTCAGCCACCATCAGGCGTCTGACACCACCAGGGGATTCTGGGGAGGTGTCCTTGCTCCCGAGTGAGGCGCTCACCCCTGGGCCCCAGCGGAGCACACGATTTCCCCAAAATCGCTTGAGCATAGCCCGTGACCCAGAGAAGGGCCCGATGCACCATCCATCGCCCTGACGGCATGGTGCTCGCATGCAGAGGGCCGTGCCCTGGCCCATGGAGAGAAAGGCAGAGAGACAGGGCATCCCCCGCTGCGACAGAGAGTGAGTGACTGAGGTGAGCAATACCGTGCCGTGGAGAGGAGTGAGGGCGGCTGAGATGGAAACGGCAGGAGAAGGGAGTCCTTTTTCGGAGGGAGCCGGTCGGAAGCTGCGCACCAAGTGGGTCTGGGTGAGTCCTGTGTCTGGGTTCGGAGGGCGAACGAATGGCACTTCGGTTCAGCGGGCTCCGGCCGTCACTCTAACTCTGAGCTCCCTCCATCCATCCTGCCTTCCTCTTGACCATGCTGCATGGTGCACCAGCTGCCTCCTGATGCTTGTAAGATGGCCCACCCCGGCAAGTGCCTCCACCTCCCCGGTGCAAGAGCTGTGTGTCCCCGCTTTCCAATCCCGACGGTCCCCCCCTTCCATCCCCGGTGGGGGGACTGAGCGTGGACCAAGAGCTACCTGGTTGATCCTTCCAGTAGCATATGCTTGTCTCAAAGATTAAGCCATGCACGTGTAAGTACACACGGCCGGTACAGTAAAACTGCGAATGGCTCATTAAAGTTATGGTTCCTTTGATCACTCAACGCCGTTACTTGGATAACTGTGGTAATTCTAGAGCTAATACATGCCGACAAGCGCTGAGCCCCAGGGATGCGTGCATTTATCAGTCCAAGACCAATCTAGGGGTTCCCGGCGGGTCAGCCCCGGCCTCCCGCCGCCCCCGGCCCCCGGCCTCTCTGGTGACTCTAGATAACCTCAGGCTGATCGCACGTCCCCGTGATGGCGACGACGCATTCGGATGTCTGACCTATCAACTTTCGATGGTACTTTCTGCGCCTACCATGGTGACCACGGGTAACGGGGAATCAGGGTTCGATTCTGGAGAGGGAGCCTGAGAAACGGCTACCACATCCAAGGAAGGAAGCAGGCGCACAAATTACCCACTCCCGACTTGGGGAGGTAGTGATGAAAAATAACAATACAGGACTCTTTCGAGGCCCTGTAATTGGAATGAGTACACTTTAAATCCTTTAATGAGGACACATTGGAGGGCAAGTCTGGTGCCAGCAGCCACAGTGATAGGTTGTGTTTTGCTGAGCTCCAGTGTTCCAGGACTAGGCCAAAGCCTGGGCCTGTCCTGGGGGTGTTTCCCCAGCAATGATGGAGCCTCCTGGGGCTGATTCCCGGGAGAGTCCCCTGCCTGCCGGGCCTGGCCCTGGCCTTCCCCCAGAATCATCGGGAGACGGCGGCGATGGGGATGTTTGCTGCAAAGGTGATCTGCAAAATATCATCTGCGGATCTATTGGAAGCACTATGCGAGGTGGAGAGTGGAATGTCTGCAGGACAGAGGCCGGTGGTCAGAGGAGAACGCATGCAGCAAGTGGAAGGTAGTGTAAGTGCTCACATTACCTCTGCTATTATGCCAAAGAGACATTTATTGATTGCCCCTGGAAAATTGGGGTTGCCTGATGCGGCCATTACGGACAGTGTGGTGGTTGCAGAAAGGTGTGTGGAGCCTGCGGCTGTGCAGGATTTTCCAATGGAAACAGGAGACTTGCATATGGGAATAATTGATGACTGTTCTCATAATGCTATGACATGTGAAAATGATATTGTGATCAATGTCTCTCTGTGTGAGAGTGAAAATTTGCTGTATATCACTGATTTGGTATGTACAGTTAAACCTGAAGTAGGCATAAATGAGTCTGTGTTGCTGCAGCCTGAAGTGGAAGCGGGTGCTGGGAATACTTTGCCTATGGATATGCAGGTTCAGGGGTCGGATGATATTACCACTGTTCCGGAAACTGTATGTACCCATGCAGAAGCTTCTGCAGCTGCAGTGGTATGTGATACCCCTGTCGACTTTTCTACAGAGATGGGAAAAGTTGAAAAAGAAATTTTGAGGTTGCGGAAATGTCTAACTGCTAAGAGACAAAAGTGTAACAGGGCTTTCAGCAGCCAGAGGCCACAGCTAAAATCTGAGCTGGAGCAGTTGGAGCTGGAGCTAGATGAAAAACTGCTTTTCCTGTCAGATTTGCAGAATAAAATGAATATGATGTTGAAACCTGTGAGTGGGGCTTCATTGGATGACAGTTTGAACCCTAAGAGTAACAGTTTAAGTACCTCTGAAGAGGCTAACCCTATTATGGATGAAATCCGGGCGTTGGAGGAGGAGCCTGATTGTGGTTCAAGCAGAGAAGTTCAGGAGGATGCTGAGAGGTTATTCTCGATTTCTTCTGGAATCGGTGTGGTTCAACCAGTTCCTTCTGCAGAAAATCAAAGGGTAGCAGTTAAAAAACTTACTGCTGCTGAAGAAGAAGTTAAATCATGGCAGAAGCATGCAGCAAAAGAAGCTAGGAAGGAAAAGTCATTGCCTAGCAGGGACGGTTTGCATGCTGATGCTTTGATAGACAAATTAAATATGAGCATCAGGCAAATAGCTGTTAATAGGAAAACTGCTTGTGAGTCTGATAATGTTGCCCCAGGGCAAACTAATGGCATTAGGGATGCCCCCCATGTGGTGGATCCGCCTTCTGTGCGGCCGGGGGGTGTGTCTTATGCTCGGGTGTTGGCGGGTGGGGCGGGTCTTGGAAGTAGAGCCCCCTGGTGGTGGTGGGGATGCAGTCTGCCAAAAGAAAGAATGCCGTCCAGTTGAAATGGCAGGGCAGTGATCCCCCTCCTTTCTAGGGAGGTTTTTTTGAAGTCCTTTTTTAGTTTGGGGTTCGTTGCTACCGATTTGTGTTCTTGCATACATCCTGTGAATTCTCCCGAATATGATGTCAGCTTTGTATCATACAATGGGCTACAGGCTTTTTGGTCAGTATGGGGATCTGCAAAATCCCAGGACATCTGGGTTAAGTCTAGGGCATTAGCAATCACATGCAAGGAGACAGTGAGGGTGAGTGTTTTAGTTCGCAACAAGTCTCTGGACCCAGCGGATATTTCTTTCTAGTTACAGAGATTTGTGCACTCGCTCAGTACACCATTGGTTAAGGCTCCAGGGACACTGGGGTGTGGGGAGGGGCATGGACGGCAGTGGTAAAATTGAAGCAGGGTACTCATATCCCGTCTGCTGCCTATATTGGTGCAGACAGGATTCAATGTTTTTACCCTGGCCAACCACGCATGTGTCACAAGTGTGGGGATTTCTGCCATGTGAGCAGGGATTGTCCTAAAACTAAGTGCACTCGTTGTGATAAGGAGGGGCACGGTGCACGCAAGTGTAACTCCATTAAGTGCAACCTATGTGGAGTAGAAGGCCATCCTTACTTCAGGTGTCCGGAGGCTTTCCATAACAAGCAGTCTGATGTGGAGATGAGTCTAGTGGCGGCCAGGGTGGAAAGAGAGGTCATGGGTGAAGGGGCGTTCCTCAGGGGTCTGATTTAGGATCTGGTGGGGGGGGTGTCCCAGGATACGGGTTTAGAGCAGGTATCTGGGGGTGGTGTGGACTCCTTTGTGGTGGTAGGTAGTAAAGGAGGGAAGGCAAGTGAGAAAAGAAGAATAATTTAGGTGGTCAGCCCATACCATTAAGCAACAGATTCTTTGCCTTTGATGAGGAGGAAGAGGTGGGGGAGGTTATGTCACAGGACGATGGTGGATTAGTCTTTGTATCTAAGAGGAGGAAAGGGAAAGCTAGGGCCGTCTCTCCATCTGTTGGTCAACTGAAAGTGCAGCTTAAATCAAAAAAGAGGTGAGGAATGAAGCGGGAGTTTCGACTGTAGCGTGTCAGAGGGATTGTCTCAGGTTAATGATCCGAAGATACCTCTGAAATTTAAGGACATAGCTTGGCTCTCCTTTCATGGGAGGCTCTATGTGAGGGGAAATCTGAAGTACAGAAATGCTGATGATCGTGGCTGCCCATGTGAGGAATGTCTAGGGGAGGAGGAGACCATGGACCATTTCTTGCTTCGGTGTCCTTTCAATGAAGGGGTTTATAAGAGAGTCTCCAGAGCCTTGGGTATCCTGTGCCTTTCCCATCTGTGTTACGCTGGTTGGGCCTATGGGGCATTCACGGGGTATGAGGGTTATGATTTTTCTACACTTTTTTTAGTTAGTTTAGTGGTTAGGTACTTCACGTGGAATGCACGGTGTCAGGTATCTATTAGACAGAAAGTCCTTCCCCTGGATGTGGTGGTAGGTGACATTCTCCATGAGGTGTGGAAGGTTAGAGAAGGGGCGACTGGATGCTGTCAGGTGGTCCAGATTGTGGCGCCATCTGAATCCTCCGTGAGGAGGTGGTGGAAATTGGCTTCTTCTCTACTCGGCTTTGGTGGACTGTCTTATCTTGGTATTTCCTTTACACTCCTGTAGGTTTTCAGTGTCTCTTGGTTTTTAGGTATGGTTTGCATATGTCTAAAGCTCTGTTACTGTTCCAAACAGTTGTTAGGTGTTTTTTGAGATGCATAGTAATACTACTTTTTCTGTTTGTGATATGATGATTCGTTGGGACTTTATGTTATGAATCATGGACTCATGTGCTCTTTTAAAAGCTTTATTTATTGAAGGTTTTTCCTGTGCTGGATCAGGAGTCCTTCTCCAGATGTATATATGTAAATAAGTGGTTTTAGGTCTGAGCACTTGGGTTTGGTGATGGTTGAGTGTGTTATGTTCTTGATGTGTCGTTTGTTTATCCTTGTTGGAAGTTCTAAAATAAAAAATATTTCCAGCTCCAATAGCGTGTATTAAAGTTGCTGCAG